>VXAY01006446.1:2041839-2051994 GCA_013399855.1 Oxyruncus cristatus
AAAAAAAAGAAGAAAAATGAATACTAATTAAGGGCTCTGAAATGAAAATGTCATTTTTGTTCTGGGATAACCAGATAGGGCACTGCAACCCTCACACTGAAAGCTGAAAAGTCTGGCAGCTTCAAGCTTACCTTTAATCCTGAGCTTCATTTGCTAACAGCACTGAATGTGCAGGTTTTCCTGGGCGGTCTGGAGAGCGTGGATACTGAATCTCTGGAGAGCTACTCACCACAAATCTGATTCTTGCACAAAAAACATTAAACTCATTGTCAGGACAGATGCCCTTGTACCCAAATGGTGTTCTCCATTTCTGTGAGCAGGGGCTCATGAGGTTTGTGGTTTGGATTATTCTGTGATATGCCTTTGAGGCAGCGTGTAAACGAAGAGGAGCAGAACCCGTCCTGTACCTGTGGGTTATCTGTCCCAGGGCACATTGCTTCAGACGTGCTCTTGCACTGTAAATCTGCAGTAATAATGAGGCATAGGGAGCTTAAGTGTTTATCAGGAGTACAAATTAAGTTCTCCTCTGATTGCCTAAGCAGAAACACTACTTCTGAAGGTGTTTGCTTATTAATATTAAGGTGCTATTAGAAGTCTTAAGTGCAGAGCAATGGCCTTATTGATCCCATCTAAAAATGATTATTATTGTTATTAGATTGGTGACTGTACATGAAAAGGAGCGGGTCAAAAGCTCTTTAGATGGAGTTAGCAAAGAAAGGGCGTTTTAAACCTTTATAAAGCAAGCTGCAAGCTGAAGATAATTTCTACAACTTATTTCCTCCTCCTAATATTTGTAATCTTTAGAACCACAACCATTTTACCTACAACTATGCAGTAGATTAGATCAAAGCATACAAGTATGGAGAAATTATTTATAACAAGTATTTAAACTTTTTAATAGAAAAGTGAGTTTATCTCAGGCTTAAAGGGACAAACATTCACACATACCACAACCCATGTCTGATTGAGGCAAAGACAAATATAAACTCCAGAGATAAAAGCTACAGGAAAAAAAAGATTAAAAAAAAAAAAGGAGACTAAAAAGAAGCCCTAGAACACTTCCTTTTCTATTGCAATGCACTGTTACAACAATAATCTCCCTGTAATAAGAAATGTGTAGAATGGAAATAACTATTTGCTGCCAGGGTAATGTGGCTGCAGTTTTGATGAGCATGTAATGTCAGTCAGTAATAAACCCCTTCCCACTGTGGAGGACTTCAACGTGGCTTTCCCCACCTCTCAGTGGGAGCAGACCTATGTCAGGGCTTTATTCTGCTCCACTGGTGTTTTTGGAATCTTTGTCTTTTAGACTCTGTGGACACAGCTTCACTCCTTCCACTTGTACCTACTTGAGGGAGAGTTATATATCAGTTATGCAACTGGGAGTAGAAATGATGGCGTTTGGAAGGGTTGGCCAAAGACTATTAACGGTGTAGTCCTGAAGATTTGGAAGAGAACCACTGCTAGTCCAGGTGCAGTCATAGCCAGCCCTTCTAACATACACGTCTCCCACAACTTTCTCCCATCAAATGCTTTCAGCTGAGATCTGTGCAGCAAGTTCCAGGTCCCCCAGGAAAGCCTGATTTGCACCTTTACAGTCACACAGGCTTGACTGTTGCACCCGCTGTCGCTGTCGCCGTGAACTGGCGTATCTGTGTGAGGCACCAGCGCTCCCAGGTGTGACGTGCTGGAACATTAATAGCTGCAATTTGCCGTTTGACAGGGTAGGTCTGTCGGTATCATTTGTTGAGATCACCTCTGTGATGACAAAATACAGGCTCGCTCTTTGGGGGCTGGAACGTTTCCAGAATTGAACATCACCCGACTAATCCTCTCTGTGGCTCTTATCCAAACACCCCCGTGCTGTGCAGTGGGAAGGTGGTTCCTTTGCGCTCTTCCTTGTTTTACTCCCCTAATGAGTGTTTTCAGGGACTTTGAAGGTGTCTGGCTCGGCTTCAAGTTTCAGTTTCTTGAAACAATTGGTAATTGTAGTGTTTTGCAACTGTAAAAATGGCTTACAAATGAAACCTGCAATTTTCAGAGCGTTCTTGTGCTCTTGACTTGGAGCATACAAGCCAAGAATAATTCTTGGGAGCGGTGTCCTCAGAAGATCCAGGCCCTTTTTAATAAATGTAATGACTAATCAACTGCAAAGCAAAAATATTCTAAAAACTGCAGTGATTGATTAACCATACTGTTTTGAACCTTTCTTGTATAAATGAATGGGTGAATGAATAAAATACACAGATTGCAGTTGCAAAATACCAAAAAAAAGTGACATATGAGTGATGAAAGCAGGCTAACAGTAGAGTAATGCTTTTCATTAAGGAACTGCCTGCATATTCATTAGAGCTAGTCGATTACTTAAAAAATACATTCATCAGATAATTTATTTGATGAATTTTACCATTATTTGTCAAATAATTTATTCAACAAAAAAAAAGGTAAAATTAATGGAATAGTGCGTTTATCAAATCTTATTGGACAGCTCTAATACTTATTCAGTTCTGTACGTTTAAGTTGATTCAGGATTAGCAATACTGCTGCAATGAATGCAGAAAAATTTCCTGGCAAATCCATTACTCTGCTGTTTTCTCATATACTCACAAATTTCATGGACTTAATATAGGTTATTCAAACTGAACATCTCTTATTGAAAAATAAATATTCAAAAACTTCAAGATTTTACATTTTCCCAAGCTTCAATATTGACCATGGTCTGACAGTCCATTGTCACCACTTAAAAAAAAAAAAAAATTAAATTAAAAAATATAATTTAAAAAAATCAGCCTCTCTGAGGTCAGTCACGTCACACTAGTGCAATCAAATCCACTGTGTCTTTGGGCTTCCTCACTTTATCATCCCCATTCTTCAGTGAAGCATCTCATGTTTGTTACTCTTGATATTTCTTGATATGCCAAGAATTACTAACAAAAATTTGCTTGACCTCCAACTTCCATCACAACAAAATATAACCCCATCTCACATTTTTTTAGTGAATATTTATGCATTGAAAATTCTGTGGGGGTTTTTTTCCAAAGGGTTATTTGTGATAAATGCCTGGTTATATTTCTTAGATAGATGAGAAAAACATACTCCAACATTTACTGTGTGTTTTTCAGAAAATAGCTGTTTTAAACATTTTTTTTTATATCTACTGCTGCTCCTCAGTCTGCCTTTTTAGTGGAAATAAATTTACTACAGGGACTAGCAATGGCTTTATTATTCTTTATTAAAGAGTAATAACCCCCTTTTCATTAGCCCCTCTGTGGCTTCAGTTAAAGGTGTCTCCATTGCATTTCTCGTGCCATTGTGGATAAAGTGGAGATAATGAATTATATAGTGGCATTAAAGACTGAGTCTGCAACTTTGTTGGAAACAGATTAGTTCAAACCACAGAGCTGTTCAACAACAACAATACCTGCTGTGCTAAATAACAACTGAGTCAGAAAATGCTTGTCCTGCTCAGTGGACAGGATCAGCTAAAATCTCCAAGCCACAGCTTCCATATTGCCATACCCTCTGGATGCAGTTTATCAGCAAGACCAGAGCCTTTCCGTGAATTAGGGTTTTTTTCTTCCTTCCCTCAGCCACTAAAGCCCCTGTTGTAAGGTTCCTGGAAATACTTTAAAAAAAAAAAAAGAGGCTGTGGCCATTAGTCTATAACCTGAACATTACTTGATCCTATGTTATTACATAGGAACAAATTTATCACATAAGGATGAAAGATCCTTGGAGGGTGTTCCAAACAAAAGTGGGTTTTTTAAAAAATCAGCTCAGTAGTGTTATAAGGAAGAGTCTATGAAGTTGTCCCTCCCGTTCACTGGAAGGACGTTAGACCTGAACCTCGAGCCTGTCCTCTGTCGCCAGGAGTGAAGTGACCGGACCCAGCAGGTGAGGGAATGCAGGTGGATGCCAAGGGGAAGGGGAAGAGCCCCTGCAGGTGCCAGCTGGCTGTGCAGATTTCCTGACACATTCCACAGCTCCGTGCGGGTTAATGTCTCGTGCATCCCCCTTCAATTCCAGGAAGATAAACTGTGCCCACGCTTTTGATGTATAACAAGGCTCAGTGAATTTTTGTTTTGGGAAAACCACATGAGAGTCTGAAATAGGTTGGCTTTTTTGTTGTTGTTTTTTTTTTTTTTTTCCTTGGGTTTTTTTTTATTGCTTTATATCATCTGGGTGATCCTTTGCATTGCCTCGCTATAAGTACAATTGCTATAAACGTACACGCTTACCCTAAATTGTTCACTGAAAGGACACTGTAGGTTTGCTTTAGATAGTTACTATAGACTGATGATGCCTTTAGGACTTTCTTAGTGATTAAGTAATGACTGCATCCACATGACATTTTCTCACTCAAATCAGATTTTCTTCCACTGTTCTGCTGCCCCTTTGATTTATCTCTGGCAGGCGTTTAGAGAAGTGAATTTAAATGCGCGGTAGGAATTGCACTGAATACTCTGCTTGGAAATCTCACTTGGTCACTGGAAGAAGTTTTTGTGTCTCTGAATAAGGCACGGCATGGGACTTTGTGTCCACATTCATAGCAGAAGCATGGAGATTTCTGAAAGAGCAAAAGGCAAAATCCTCTGGAGGATTTGGCAAACTGTGGAAGGCCTGGACAGCTTCTGCCAACTGCGCCTCCAGAATGGCAAATACAGCTTGTTTTCAGACCTGGCACCTCTGCCACGCTCCTGGTGCTGCCCCCCTCCCCATAGCTCAGCCATTCACTAAAGTTAGTTGTGCTAAAAGGTCCTATACAACTGCTTCACTCCTCTTTGCCAGGTAAAAAGCCTTTTGCAGGGCTCCTGCATGAGGTTCCAAGTGCAGCATAACAAAGGTTTCTGTGTTTGCGAAGAAACCATAGGAGGGAGGAATATGTAGTCTGAAGTCTTCGATGCACCTTGAATCAGTTCATTAAACAGCCTGATTTATGTCTCACCAACTCACAGGAAAATGCACCTTCTCCAAAGCTTCTTGGAAAAGGAGAAGAGTAAATCTAGTAGTTAATTACACTGTGAGTAAGACAGACCCCAGTCCTACCACTGGATCTAACTGGACTAATGTTTATGGCTAAAGTCAGGTAGAGCTCTATTGGTTCATCCCTCCTGCCCTTGGTTGCAGAACTGAGGGTAAATAAAAATATTTATGTCAGCATGTGTTTAGCTTCGCAATCCAATAAGAAATAACATGGAAGCTGCAAGTCTGAGGAGCTGTTTACACTGATGAAAAGCATAGAAATCTATTTATTTATTTATTTATTTATTAGCAGCTTGTTCTAAGTGTTCTAAAAATATAAAGGAAACACTTAATTGAGTCTAAATCTATAGCTCGAGGTATCCAAAAGAAAACTTTGAAGTACTCACATATAAAGAGCAATCCTACGTGAAAATCTTATATTTCCTGACAGGGTTTGGAATAAACTCAGCTAGTTAAGTTTTAACTTGTAAAACAAGCAAAATTGTTAAAATCTTAGAACCATAACACTCTAACCCTGCATAATTGAAAATATTTCCCCAAAATATAGCCTAAAGGGGGGTTCATCAATGTTTTTGTTACATTTTCTACTCCCAGAGAAGACTGCTGTTGTATACTTAAAGCATTTGAGGAGATATATTCACTGGGGACGTGGTAATGAGATAAATCAGTCAGGAGACAAACCCAGGCTGTTTGACTGCCAGCTTGTGTCCAATTTTATGCAATTAATATAGCATACATTTTCATTTTGAAGCTTAAACTGTTGTAGTGTTAATAGCTTAATTCCATTCTCCCCTGACTGAAATAACGATGACCCACTGGATGTTGTCATTTTACCCAGCCATTAGCCACAGAGCCAGAAAGACAGAAATGTATTGCTCTCTGTGGCAGGATTCAGACCACCACAAGCTCATTAATTCAAACACTCATAATGAGGGTCATTGTACAGACTGATACAGATACAGCTGCTCTGAACTTCAGACATTTTTTGAAAGAGCCAAATTCAATATGATATATGTAAAAAATTCAAGTATATGCCTAAGAGAGCAGCGGGGGAAATTTTCTCATTCTTTTTTGTGAGATCTGACATCAGCATATAGATGGTTTCATCAATTATTGAGACAGAGACTAAGAAATGAAAAGGGAATGATTTGGGGGTTTCGTTTTTGAAGTTTGAGTGTAAAGTGCTCAGACTGAATCAGAACTAGTATGTCTGAGTCTTTAGAATTAGCCGCCTCTTTCTTATACCTTCTCTTCTTTGTAACACTAGAGAGCCTTTAAAGGCTGGTGTTTGAAATGTTTTAATAACTTTTGAAAGGCTGGGGTGTATCTTTTACACAAGGATACCATATATGAAATTACCGAGTCCTTTTTCATTCTATAAATAATGTGTGTTGGAAGTATCCTCAAAAACTCCGTCTCATACTGAACAATTACAGCAGAGTTAAAAAAACAAATCTGTCTTTAGATAATCCTGGATGAGGAACTGGGGGATGAGGGAAATCCAGGTCTCCCTGCTCCAGTGAATATTTAATTATTTATATGGCATGGAAGAGATCCAGCAGTAGCAGTAGCAGTGAATAACCAGTACAGAGCCTGGAGAAACCAAGGGTCATAGCCCAGTCTGAATATTAAGTAGAACAGAAAATTGTGCCCGTGTCTCCAGCATCCCTTATAGATGCCCTGTCCACAGGGATTTTCATTGTTCAGGAGTGTCCTTTCTGCTTTTATTCAGAAAAGCTCTCCTAGTCGGGAAGCCTTTCTTGGTGAAAGCATAGTCTAAAACAGTAAATGCCTTTTAGTGCTAATGAACTGACATTTTTCAACAAAGAAAAAAAAAAAAAAGGTGTTGGACCAGGTTTTTTTTGAATGCCGTGTCCAGATCCGTTTCCTTTCAGCAGATGCCCAGGTGCTCACTGAGCTACCACCACGAAAGATGGACCATTCCCCCCTGAGCTTTCAAGTGCTCCTTTGTCTTGCTTGGAAAAAGGAAGGGGAAAAAGAAGGGAAAAAAGATGTCTTGTTGTCAAATTTGACAGCTGTCAGCTATCTTGATGGGGCAAAATGATGATACATCACTTCACTCAGTAGCTTACAATTTAATTGTAATTAATTATGAAAGAAACTACAGCTCTTCAACATGAGTGCAAATATTTTTATTTGCAGGCAGATGTTTTGCATGTTTTATTAAATCTTGTGTAGTTCCTGCTATTCAGTGCTCAGCTAAAAATAACTATCATTTTGTACCTACACAGAGAGAGCTTCATGCAGTGTGAAGCACTAACATCATATTTACTTGAGGACAGAACATTATGTTACCCTTCTAATATGTAAAATACGTACATTTAACACTGGAATTAAGGACCCATTTTAAACATAGCGGTTGCTAAGCAAAGGGCAATTAGCAGAACTCCAACGGCTTGGAACATTTAGGACCTACATGCTCGTTTTTATAGTATTACTTAGTTTCCCACATACAGTTCGCAATCACCAGAGAGGTTTGTAATTCGCTCAGACAACAGATGAGATTGTTCCTCAGTGCTCTCCGCTGTGGCAGTCCCAGGATCCTGGTCCTCCCATGCCCACTGCTGGGCAGCTCTCCTTGCTCTCAGAGGAGATCACTGGGTGGGATCACTCTGTGCAGGATCTCTCCGTTCAGGTAGCCATGGTAGCAGGGAGACAGAGGGAGGGAATCAAACCTGCAAACAGACTTCCAGAGCCATCCTAGCTGTAGGTGGAGGCAGGTTAACTCCACAACACAGCTTTTCCCATCCTGTCCTAAAATACGTGTGATTGATAGAACAGAGCTAATTTTTTTGGCAAAGCCTCCTTGTCGTTGATAAGATGATTGGGAAATCTCTTTGAATTTTCAGTTGCTTTTTCTCTCCTACAAGAGGAAATTATCCAGGCTGATTCTGTGGGTCAGATCTGATCCTAGGGCTTGTACCACCCCAGATAGCTCTGAGCTCTTCCTTCTGTACCTGCTGGGTCTTACTCTTCAACATCACAGTTCTGAACATGGGAACTCCACCACGGGGGTCCCCAAAACAGCTGCAGAAAACTGTCACTGTCCTGTTCTACACAGTGTGCACCCATGACACATGCACTTGCTGATCTGCAGAGTGAGACCTGCAGCACTGTCCACAGTTGCCCGTGAATCCCTGGAGACTGCCATTCTCTGTGGTGTGCAGTGGGAAAGCCTTGACAATGCTGGTGCCAGTGGAAGTTTTATTATTTAACTGGAGTCCTACCATTGGCTTAATGGGGCCAGAAGTCACTCCAAAGTCCTAAATCTTTCTGACCGTTCACATAGGTGACCTCCCTGAGAGAGATGTACCAAACACTTACAGTCCTCCCTTTAAACTCAGTCACAGGGGTACAATAAAACCTAACTCATACAGATTTGTGCCTCCTTAGAGACTATCTGGGGTTGTACAGATGCCTAAATGCAGTTGCCCATATGTACAGAATCCTGATTCCATGGGATCCTGATAATTACCCTTATTCAATGCCTGATCCACATAAATGTATTTTAGGTTTTCCATTTGTTCAGAAATACACCACAACATTTCTAGAATTTAAGAATGCTAAAAATACTTTTACAAATATCTTTAAGGAGACTTGATTCCCCTGAAGAGGCTGTAAGTGGAGGCTGTTTCTGTATCAGCCCTTGTCTTTGATTAACCACTTAAAAAAAAAAAAAAAAAGAAAAAGGAATAGATTAATTATTAAAATTAGTCGTGTAGTGCACCTGAGCAGGAAGAGTGGAACATGATTCTCACTGAATCGCAGGGGAGGGAGGGCTGAGGATGCTCAGCACTTCACAGGATTGGGCTGGCAGGGAGAAAGCCAGAGGTTTCCTGTGTGAAATAGTAAGGACTGGGTGCACTGTTTGCCCAGCAGCAGTTTGGAGTGGTTTATTAAATAAATAAATAAAAAGAAAACAGTTCTGGGCTTGGAATCAATGCAATTCCCCTGTAGTCTATTAGGCTTGCCGAGGAGCCCCTCTCAGGACACCGGCGGTTTCTCTGACTGCTCAGCCGTGTAATAACCCCGCACACAAAGGCACGAGAGCTCGCCGTGTCCCACCGTGACGTGCTCGTTCACTTGAGCACGCTGTGGCACAGCGTTCCACGCCGCGGCCTTGCCCAGAGCTGCAGAGTGACTGCTCATCGTGCAGGTTCCTGGTCCCCCCAGCCGTCCCCAGGCTGGCCCCTGCAGCCCGGGGCCGTGCCTGGCCCGAGCTCGCTTTCACACTCGCCTGCACACCTTGCTCTGCTCCAGCTCGCTCCCTCTCCGGAGACGGCGTGCCTTATGTTTGCCATTTCATTCTCATTCACCTTGCCTGTCACCTCAAGGCAGTCTTAATTATAATGTCATTGAAGGTTTATTCAACAAGATCTGAAGATTGTGCTTTAATTAGAAAAATGAAAACACGCGATTACAGCCAAAGTAAGTATAAAACAATATTTGGCTGCAAGTAGCAGCTGAAACCTTTTTAGATGTTTCAGTGTCTCTCATCCAGAAGCCACTCAGTTTGTTCCAGGTGGAAGGTTTGGGGATCCAGGAATTCTTTCTGTCTTTCTATATTCTGGATGACTTTTACAGCCTGCTACTTCAAATTCTGCTCACTTGAAACTCAGCTTTGGATACAAATTCAAATGTCTCAAGTGCTTGTATCTTCGGCCAGGCATTTTAGGCGATTTGACTTCCCATTCCATTTGTTGGAATACGTATGACTCTTTGGGGATATCAGTTATATTTCCCCTTTAGTCCTTCTAAGTCCAACTTCTCAGTATTCCTACTCAGTCCAGCAATGCAATATGAATTTTCTACTTTACATTTCCCTGAAATAGTTGAGGCTACTGGTATGTTCATAGCAAAGACCATGCAGAGTATCAGGTTGAAGCAGAATACATTAAGTTTAGAATACCTTTTGGATTAGCAGTTTACTCTGAAGGCCACACGACACATTATTTACATTAGCCAGTTTTTTTCTCCTGGATGATTTACCCATGAGTTCATGTCGTTGTTTGCCCTCAAGTTTTGCCGCGTTTCAGCGTGACAGGACAGTTGCAGCTACTTTGTTGTTACGCATTTTGTCCCCCCTCAAAGAACAAAATGCAGTTCCACAGGCCTCTAGCTTAGGTTGAAAAGGGGAAAAAAAGAAAAAAA
>VXAY01006446.1:2052054-2218343 GCA_013399855.1 Oxyruncus cristatus
CAAGGCCTCTAGCTTAGGGTAAAAAGGGGAAAAAAAAAAAAAAAAAAAAAAAAAAAAAAGGGAAAAAATGCAACGTTGCCTAAAAATTACTGGTTTGAGACACCAAACATTGCCTAGAGGCAGTCGAGGCACTTTTGCCTTGCTGTAGGTATTTTTTTATTAATGGAGTGCTTCAAAACGGGGCAAAGACTGACTTAAGACTTCAATAAATCTTGGAAACGACCGGGTGTTTCAGAAGTTGAGCTGGCCCTCGTTACCCTGTAACACTACCTCCTGCGAGGCTACCTGAGACACGGCGGGCACAGCTGTGCTCTGGCAGCTGGCTCCAGAAGCCGCTCTTAACCTCCCCGGTCCCCCTGAGACCGACAGATTATTCCCCTTAGAACGGACTGATGAATGAAAAGATCGTAGTTAATGGGTATTACCTTAATGCACAGGGCCAAATCCTATTATCCTGTGCAGCGGGCAGTGCAAACAGGATTTGTGCAAAGGAGCCCCGCTGGGACAAGGAGAAATGGAGCCCAAGTGCCCGCGCCATCCGTGCTCAGCAAAACCTGGCCCGTTCTGCAGCCCTTGGTGTGGCTGAAGAATAAGGGGGGTTGGCCCAGACCCTACTACTGGCACTAGGAAGGCACCCATTGGCAGTAGTGGCCATGGTGAGGGGCTGGCAGAGGGGAAGGTTGGCCACGAGGTTTGTGCTGGGATCTCAGCTCCTGAAGAAGCAGCAGGGTGTGTTCTCCATACTCGTGGTACTTTGATTTCCCGCTACCTTTTCCAGATTAATAAGTACATTAGGTGGGTTATGCAGATTACAGTGTGTGCACTGAGTTATTTGATATATTATTCACCAACAAATATAAGATAAAAAGTAAGTCTGCATATAATTATCCACAACTGCTGACTGACTTATAATTAACTTTGAAAAATTGCTGGTTTAGGAGATATCATAGATTACAATTTTAAATATAAGGAGCTTCAGAATAGCTCTCATGATCAGTGCTAGTACAAGGTATTCAGTGAAGGATTAATTCCCTAAACTGCTAATCAGCTCTATCTCCTGTCTTATCAAATTGTAAATATATTATGCTGTATTAAAGCATGAGCATGCAGCTAATTAAAGCAGAGCCTGCTTTAATATCAGATACTCCCCCCTTGACACAACAAAAATGTTCTAAGGACACAGCTAACGAGTGTTCACCAATGAAAGTGGCACCTTTTAAAGTGGTGCTGTGTTCACACGGCAGTTTTTTGTTTTCATTTCAGAGGTGGGGGGTTTTGCTGTTTTGTTTTTCATTTAAAGAAAAACAGGAGGGGGGAAAACCATACAGTCCTTCTGGAGAAACAAGTTGGGGAGGGCATTAATTCTTATCCAGCCTGCAGCTGGAAGCCCACGGGAACCGACCAAGGGATTACAACCAAGGATTTACAAATAGTATCTGAATGACATCCAGTGAAAAATTGGTTCATTTACCAACATTTTAAGTAGATTCTGATGTTAAATGCTGAAAAGCAAAACATGATATTTTTTTAAAAAGCAAGAAAGCAACCATCCACATTTTTAAAGGAATGAAGCATAAATTTAAATGAAAGATCAGTGAAGCCTAGCCAGGCAAACAGAGGATCAGAACTATAATTGAGCATCATTTGCAAAACTGCTTCTTTTAGTTGCTTTTCTCTGTTTCAAACTCAAATAAAGCGATGCCATTATAAAGGCAGCAGGGGAAAAAAATATACCAAAATTATTCATCTATGAAACAAACATGAAATATAAGAGAGAATACACAGCAAGAAGCCTCTCAATTAGTTAGATTTTTAAAAATTCTTGGTGCAAACCTCAAAGTTTTTTTGTGCCACTGGAAAGTTTTCACACCCCAAAGACCTCAGAATGTATGATGTAATTAATGTTATTCAACAACAAAAGACACATATTTGTCAAGATCAACGTGATAGAGTAAAAGAGAAAATCCATGGGATGGAGAGGGTTTGGTGGTTTTCTCCCTTTCCCTCTCCCTTTTCCTTTCCTTTTCCCTCTCCCTTTCACCTTCCTTTCCTTTCCCTCTGCCTTTTCCTTGCCCTTCTTTGCCTTGCCTTGCCTTCCCTTTCCTTCCTTTCCCTCTGCCTTCCCCTTTGCCTTTTCCCTACATCTATGCTTCAGGAAAATAATCTCAGCAGGACATCAAAGAGATTTACCAATAAAATCAATAAACATTTACAGACTGTTGGTAGTGATACTGCTGAGATAGGGCAGAGTTACATCTCTGTTTGATCAGTATTTATTGCAGGGCTCATATTTTTTAATGGAAGTGGATCAGAACAGGGTGGGGGTTTTTTCCCCTCCTGGCACTGGATTCTGTAGGTTTCAGAGACATAGAAACTTCATCTGACTTATTTCACTTAAATGTTTTAAGAGTTAATGACATTCAAAAGCGTCCTGGTTTGACCTAAAACTTCCTTTCTTCATTCCCCCCCAGGTTAATTTGTTGGCTTTCGGAGTGATTATTTATAAAGTGTTTCGACACACTGCAATGTTAAAGCCAGAAGTTAGTTGTTATGAAAACATAAGGTAAGTTTGCCACTTAATAAAAATTCTACCTTCTGTAAGTTTAAATGCAGACGGAGATGATAGTGAGTACTCAAAAACAACAGTTCAGTCTCCTGAAGGATTTGTAGAAAAAGAAGGATCTTTTTTTTTTCCTGTTGTTCCCTTACCAATACAGTTGGAAGTACATTTTGCAATCGTTATTCCCATTGAGCAACACCTTGTACAGTAACACTGGGGGGGTGCATGAGGAATGCCAGTGGCCCATATCAGCCAGAGGGGAAAGGCTGATGGCAAGGTTGAAGAAGGAATCGTCCTTTTTTTCCCTTAAGTCCTTTCCGTAGCCTCTCTGCAGGCCAGAACAGATTTCAGAACTTACGCCTGAAATGGGACCAAAATGTTTGCCTTGAAGTACCAAGTAATTCAGTGACAAGAGATCCGAGCCATTCCTGTTCCTTGGAAAAGTCTGCAGCAGGACACTGTGCTCCTGTGGCGCTGGGGGGAGGGGGCAGATTCTCTCCAGGACTTTACTTTGCATGCTGCTATGATTTTTCCATCAACTCACTCTCTTTAAAACTGATTTATAGGGACCTTGAAAACCGTTTGTGCAGGAAAAGCTGAAGTGTACTACAGGGAACATTGAAAACAACTTAGTGTTTGTGTTGCTTAGGAACGCTCCTGCAGTTTCAATGTGTTGCACTAGATTTATAGTTAGGATTTAGCAATTGTTTGATTGATTACTTTCTCTTATTCCTCACCCTTCATAGCTTCACGTGGTGACCTGGTTCTAATGAAGTTGAAGATTATTCATTTTCAGGGGAGCAGTGCTAAAAATGTCTGCTGTTCAAAGGAAGTCCTGCAATGACTGAGCTGAGAATGAATAAGAAAGTAATCAGTGGCTTCATTTCCAAGACAACATGCTGTAATTTGCTCAAGTCTGCGAACAGTGCTCTACAGCATCTTGGAACAAAAAAAAAAACATAGCCAATCAGTTCCTACAATTTTAAAGCATCAATATGCTGACCCAGGAACTGTTTGAGAGCATTTGTGTTCTAAAAACAAAAATAATATTTTTTTCCTTTTTTTAAAGGGAAAGAATGAAAGAAAGGAAGTCTGGTTTTACAACTGGCACCTCTGCAGTGAACCTGAGAGGCAGCCAGGGAATCCTTTGATGTCATGCACATGCACTGACCTCAGAGCATACTGTACTTTTTTTTCTGGGTTATTTTTTTGAGGAAGATAAGGGGGAGGAGGAAAAGTGGGGGAATGCTTCATAACAGACATATGTTTTTCCTTGGGGAATTACACTAACAGTAGATTTAAATCAAATCATATGGTGCTGCAGTACACCAGAGAAAACATATCTGAAGATTAAAGAAGCCAGTGTTTTAGGGCCCTCCAGTTTTACTCCTTTGCTCTTCTGAAGTGATGCCGTGGGTTCATTCATGCCACGGTGCTACAGCACACCCTGGAGAGCAACCCGTGCACTTGCACGTCTCAGGCTGCGGGAAGATGTCTGACCCCGGGTGGAGAAAGAAGGGAAGTCGTTTGTCGCCTGCACGTTGTTCACAACGTTTCTTTCCTGTCTAGATCCTGTGCCCGAGGTGCCCTCGCTCTCCTCTTCCTCCTTGGGGCTACCTGGATCTTCGGGGTGCTCCACGTCGTCCAGGGATCCGTGGTTACTGCGTACCTTTTCACAATCTTCAACGCGTTCCAGGGGATGTTCATCTTCATTTTCCTGTGTGTGTTGTCCAGGAAGGTGAGTGTTCTGGTCCCCGGGGAAGTGGCTCAGGCAGTCCCACGTACCTACACAGGCAGGTGCCCAGCCCAGGAGCAGAGCTTTTGTTTTCAGTGGTGACAGAACCTCTGTCCAGTTTTTACCTTCTCACACGTTTCCTCCCAGTCTTAAAACCAATGTATTAAACGTGGGGAATTGGGTTTGGTTTTTTAATTGTAAAACTGGTTACAGTGCCATTAACCTGATGAAATAATGCAGTGTATCCCCACACTTACCCTGGGAAGATGCTTTCTTTGGTCTTCTGTCCTAAGGTCAAAATCAGCCCCACCTTAAAAGGTCTAGAGGCAGAAGCAGTACAAAATGAGTTTAAAGACACTTATAGACCTAGTAATAAATCTATTTCATGTTTAAATTCAATGTTTTTATTTCAGATTCAGGAAGAGTATTACAGGTTGTTCAAAAACGTTCCTTGCTGTTTCGGCTGCTTGAGATAAATGGAAGGAAAACACCCATAAGCATCTCAGTGGAAGAAGGGAGCAACCCACATGCTGTTGTTATGGATATTACAGCAAAATATGGTATTGTGAAAGCATGAAATGACCCAGTGAGCAGGCATATCTCTTAGCTGAATAACTGACTGGTTTTGTACATATGTGTGCATTCGTGCAGAACATCTATATTATTCTGTATACAAACAGTATACAAAAAGGAAAAAAAAAATGGATCATTGCAAAACAAGTATTAATAAAGACCAGGGAAGGAAGCATATTTCTGAAGGAGCTCAACACTTCATGACTGATGTTTTGTTTCCAATAGTAAAAATATCTGCTGTTTTTGAAAGCAAAATACCAAAAACCAACTGGCACAGCAGATTTGAGGAATTGCTTTGCTAGTGGAAACATGTTCACTGTCCTTTTGTAGTAATGAGCTTCTAACATTAAGTTGCATGTGACCATCTGCAGGGAATGGGTTCCATTAAAGAGTCAATAGATAAAGATCTGTTTCAGCCTAGACTTTCGAAAACATTTCTTTTAATTTAAAGTAGATTAAAAAAGGAATTTGTTTAATACTGTTCTCTTATCACTCTGAAATATATATTTGTATATTAATCAATGCTTTATTTTTATAACTTCTAAAGAACTGTTTAGATCTAAAGAGCTGAGGTCAGATCTGATACAAGAATGGTGGGACAGCCATTTTATAAGTGAAAGATTACTTTTGTGAATACTTTGAAAAAGATCTGGTTCTTGTTTTATTTAATTGCCAAAAAGACTGAGATCTGCCAAACTGGCACTATGATTTTGGAGGCTGTGGGAAGAAGATACTTTCACAGGTTTGTCACTTCACAGAGAGACTTGGAATCCAGACCTTGTAGGATCAAATTAAAGTGGTGGAAATCACCCATGCAAAAGAATACAGATTTAAATTCAAGGTAAAGTGCCTCTGTAAAATTTCAATTACCACCATTTTTCTCTACTCATAGCACCTTTGAGTCAAGCAGTTGCCTTCCTCTGGGGCTCCTGGGCTTGGAACAATCCTGCACTTAACCTTAGGAGTACACACAGATCTACTGAAAGCGAAGGGAGTACTTGAAGCACAAGCTGTGGCAGATCAGAGCATAAACATGACGCATCAACAGTTCCACCTAGGGCATCTTATTTATTTTAAAAGTATGCTTAAATTTCACCCTTCTAGCACCTAGTTTATGTGAAGTGCTGAGAAATCTCCTGTCCACGTTGCCTTCGCAGGGAGTGCCTGGGATCTCAGCTGAAGCCCAATGTTTTTACCAGTGAGGCACTGTGAATATGTAGTTGTTAATAAATCCCACTGTTGTGTTGTCTGTTAAAATAAAGCACTACTCTGAATTTTATTTATATTAAAAAGAAGTCTTTTTTTTTTTTTAGTAATGGTCAATTTTGTTCGGTTTTCATCTTTTTTTTTTCCATATACACAAGGTTTTCATTGTATGCATTGCAGTGACGGGCTTCATTAAGTGTATTCCACATCTCTGTCAAAGTTTTTGAAACCACAACTGGAGTCTATTTTTCTGAAAAAATAAAAATCTGCTGGTCCTTTGAATGTAAAATATGTGAATAAACTGAAGTGCTTTGCTTTCACATTTTGACATTTCCATTCATTTAAATAAATACAGCAGTAAAAGTTCTCATTGTTATATATCATTTGCCCTCAATTATTTGTTATATTTCCTTTGCTGTTGTATATGTTCTTCTAGGTTTGGGAAGATGAAGATACATATTACCTAAAAGAGTATTTTTAGGAGGATATCTACTAATATATCATTTTTAATCTCCTGCAGAACTGTAACCTATAGTAAGACTGTCTGGACAAAGCATCTCTAGTAACTATATAATGACTTCAGCATGCTCAGTGAGATTGAAAAAAGTTCCTTGGAAAGAAAATACATCATAAAATGTTTGGGCTACAATAGTCTTTGTAATGAAAGAACATCTTTCATAGGGAAACTGCTCTCCTGTCTCTGGGTCAGATCATCACTGAAATGCTGTTTTCCATACATACAAGCATGAGTTTTCATCTTTTAATATAGCACATAAAGAGCAGAAAAACTTTGTTTAGATTCACTGCCTTAGGCCCTGGAGAATATTGCAATTGTCCTTCCTAATGCGTGCAGACTTACTGACAAGAAATTAAAGGGTTTATTTGTCACAGCCCTTGGTTACATGAGCCCAAATCCAACAGAGAGAGGAGAGACAACGGGCATAAACTGAAAAAAGAGAGGTTTCGGCAAGATGTGAGGAAAAACCTTTTCACCGTGAGGACAGTAAAGCGTTGGAAGGGATCTCCCAGAGAGCTTGTGCAGTTGTGTTGAAGTCTTTGCAGGTTTCTAAGACTGGATAAAGCCCTCGGCAACCTGATCTCACACCTGACTCTGCTCTGAGCAGGCGGGTGGAGGAGGTGACCCCCCGAGATCCCTCCCAGCCTGAATTGCTCCATGAGCCCACGGTGTGAAATATCAAATCAGAAAAACAGTAATCGGGCATGAGTTGTGATTTTGTTACACGAACTTGCACCCAAGTGCTAAGACTCAGCTGAGCAAACTGGTTTTACAAAAGCAAATTCATCTAATCCGTTTATCAGATCGGTTGACTGGTTTGAAAAATAAAAATTTTATTCAACATTTTTTAAAATTACATGCATGTAATTACATGCATTAAGAGACCTGTGACACGTCCAGTGGGACCAACAGGAAAAATTTAAAAAATCCATGATTGACCAGACAGATAAAAAGTAAAATGTTAAGGTTTCACTCTGCAAGTAAATGCTTGATGAAGAAATTGTTTCCATGAAACCAGTCAAACAGAAATTTGTGTTCGGTGTTGCATTTCAAGGTGTGCTTCAGTATACAATAAATAAGGTAAGGACTGGTTTATTCTGAAATAAATATTCCCTCAAAGAATTAAAACAGTATTTTGAAGAAACGGCAGTATTATCGTCACAGCCTTTGGGAGGTTTAAGCTGCTAGAGCTGTGCTGATAAACAGATCTTCTGTGCTCTTTACCCGTTGGAATGAAGCAGGTAGGCATTTAAAACAAGATAAATACTGTGCAAATTTAATTCAGGTTTTCCTCTCCTCCCCAGGTGTCACAGGCCTTCAACTCAGAACATGGTGGTACTCTGAAGCCAGGGGTTTGCAGACTTGTGCATCTGATTGACCAACCATACAAAGCAATGTTGCACATGGTGACATTAAGCAGAATGGACAAATATTTTCAGGTCTGATTCCTCCAGCTGCTACATCTCCAGCATCACTTTTCTCACCAATAATGCAATTTTTTATGTCTTTATCATGGTAGTTCCTTAAAGCACAGTTCATAATCACACTCCTGACATGTGCCAGTTAATCACAGAATTAGCCAGGTTGGAAATCTTGAGATCATCCAGTCCAACCCTTGATCCAACCCTGCCGTGGTTCCCAGCCCATGGCACTGATGCCACATCCAGTCTCAATCCCACCTTCTTCTTTGAAATCCATATAGGTGAGATAAAAAGTCAAAACTTAACCCATGAAGAACATTTAAACTTTCTTTCCTTTGGAATAAGAGGTAGTGGGAGGAGAGCTCCTGGACAACAGCCTCGTCCAGCTTGTGTTACTCTTTTCACTTTGTTCTCATCCATTCAGTGCTGTGAGATTACAGAAGTGAAGATGCTCCCTCGCCAAAGTCACACCCCACCCCCATGCTATTTTTGCATAAAATCAAGCCTTTTAAGATGGATGCAGACTTGCAAACAGCTGACCATCAGTGCCCCGGTGCCCCATTTAAACACAACCAAAATGTCGAGTGCGCTGAAGCGTTTTCACGAGCTGCCTGGCTCCCTGCCAGCCCAGCCCTTGCGGCCACGGCCGTGGGCAGCCTGTCCACACACACGCCGCTCTCGCACTCTCTATCTCCATGACAACCCTCCTGAACAACCCTCGTGGAGAACCAGGAGCCCTTGGCATACCCGGACTTTGCCAGGAGTCGCGTCCACGGCCACGCGCGGAACGCGGGGCTGCTGCTTCAAAACAGGCTGCGGGATGCGACCAACGCAAAGTGCAATAATTACATCAGCTCTGCTGCTGCACAGCAGAACTGGCAGCAGCAACCCTGCCGGGTGAGAGGGACGGAAAGCGTGACAGAAAAGTCCCTACACACCGAAAAGTAGCAGTAAAGCTGACAGTCGAGAATGTTCTCGTTTTTTCAAAAGCGCAGCCAAAAAATTGCACGAAAAGGACACGGAAATTATCGTGTAACATAAACATGAATTTTGACTGATTCTATTTATGATAACAGTTATGCTTTGTGGAGGCCTTGTTTTACATCTCCCCAGTGCAGGGTTGCACTTTTCCCAGAATTCCTTTTCCAGAACGATCCCTTTAAATTTGCCAGAAGCTGTGCTTCTACAGATGTTGTTTTACAGCTCTTTGTTTTTTCTTGTCTTGCTGGTAAGTACTCAAATTTTATTGTATTTACTCCTTCAGATTCCCAAGGAAAAAGCATATTTTCATCAAGTTCCAAACCATAAGGGAGCTCTTCTGTTTTTTCTGAATATTCTAATTAAAACTAGCTCTAAGACTGACCATCAGTCTTCACTGCAGTGCAATAGGCACCTCCCTCCAATGTAAGCCTTTGTATTTATTGTAACTATTTATATAAATGCTGCAGTCAGCTCTGAATCCACATAAAGTTAACATCATTTAAATTAATTTTGTAAGGCTTTTGTGAGACACTGCTGAATAATTTAGTCAAATCCAAGTTGATTATAAACTTCTTTACAATAACTAAGTTTGAAAACTGTGTTTTTAAAAGACAATCCAGTTTATTCTGTAAAATCAGTTGTATTTGAATCTGAGCAGGGATGTTTTCCTGGCCCACCATTATTTGGTCTAATGGATTGAGTTAAAGGCAGCAATTTTCAAAGTCCCACTCCTCTCTCTCTCTGAGTGTTTCTGCACTGTGCAGACTTCTGGCACCACCTTGGTTTCTGATGGGTTTCAGAAATAATTGTTGATGATACAGTAAATTTGTTTTGTCTCCCTTGTGTTTAAATCCCAGCCTTACAAACACTCATGTATTTGCTCAGTTTTATGCACGACTAAGTCTCTGGCGTTAATGAGGCTGCTCATGTGCATAAAGTTAAGCATATGTGCAAGTGTGGTATGATTGGGGTCTTAGGATGCCAATTTGCAGTAATAACGGATTTGCATAAACTCACGATCCCAAGCACTGGGCTTCCTGCTCATTATCAGTAGTGGAATTCGTTCAGCTGCTTTTCATTCAGTCATGTTTATGAGCCTTTTCTTCTTTTTAAAGTGAACTTCAAATTGCTTTTCTTGCCACTCCTCAGCCATTGCTGATTTTGTCTCTATCACATACGGGGGTTTCCACCCCACTTACAGGTGCCCACCTTAACCATATTAGTAGCAGCCCATTTATGTTAGAGATGAAAGATCAGGTCACACTTGTCCAACTGAAAATGTGCTCCTGCCTGTGTAAGAGAGCTGCAGAAATACCAGTTGCAAATACCCAGGTAGGACTCATCCAAATCCTGCGCACAAGTCATGTCTTCTGTCATCAAGGGGTAGGCCCTAACTGAAATTAGTAGCAGCTGTAACACATTTAGAGCAGATGCCAGCTAAGGGAGAGGCAGCTGGTGCATCTCCTTGGCAGGTGGGTCTCCCAGGAGCAGATGAAAGACAAGTATATCCTCACTGAAATTACGGTGCATGTCCTAGTGAAGGATAATCTTCCCTCTGATGCTCAGCTCTGTTTTGACACCTATAACACAACTCCTAAAGACTTTGGGGTTTGACTCCTTGTTCTGAGAAGCAGCAGTGCACACACTGCCTCTGGAAGTGGATGGGGCAGGAACACGTGTCCACCCTCCTCTGGCAGGTACTGATGAGGACATAAATACTCAAAGACCTTCCCTCTGTGGTGCACCCACAGCCCACCTGCAGTTGCCTTCCAGTCCAACTCCCCAGCACAGCTGAGAAGGCTGGAGTGCAACGTTTGGATCTGGAGTAAGGGACACCAGTGCTGCAACAAGGATACAAAGGTAAAAACAGGGGTGCTTGGTGGGTAACCAAACAAAGGCATGAATGTATCCTAATCCTAACATGTCAAGTTTTCAAAGAGGGGGAAAAACAGACAAAGAAATAAATTCTGGGGCAAAACAGGTAGCTGAGGTGTTGTCTAAAGAACAACACATTACCCTATCTGAATAACTGAATTTGTCAAAGGAAAAGGTGAAGAGTGCTGGGGAAGAGGAGGTGGTAGCACTTAAGGGAGGGTCAGGGTCTTGAGGAAAGACAACTAGATCATGGATTATTGGGAAAATGAGAGAAGCATCAAATGCTAAATTTGCAAGGATGTCTCCCCTGCAGTTAAATGAAATGGGAAAAAAAAATTCAGCTGAATCTTAAAGCAACTCCCACTCATATCCTGTATGTTATCTTTTCAATGAATGCAACATTTCTAGACTAAAAGCATAACAGATTAGTGAATCAGTGTCATCTTGCAGGAAGAGCAGGAAAAAGTTTACAATATGAGAGAAAAAGGGAAAGACCCTGTGGTTGTGCACAGCTCTCAGGAAATCATGTGAGCCTATGAAATCTGCTTTTACTGTTGCATGGCTTGAATGGTCTTATTTAGTCAGGTTTTGTCCTTGTTTGGTTGGTTTTTCTCCATTAAAACTATTGTTTCCTTCAGAAAGACAGTGTGTGCATGGAATACACGGACTGTGAGCTACAAATGAGTAGCATCCTTCTGGATCTGACAGCCTTAGGCTGCATCCATTTCAGAGGTGTCTTCTCTGTGTGTGCTGTGTGTCTGTGCAGGGAGGGATGAGCAGAAATGTGCTCTGTGGTCATAGGTAGTGTACAACAGTTGCATAAACCCACTTTTTAAAGTAAGGCACCCTTTCAAGGGGTCAGTGTTATCTTAACTATTTGAATGAACCAAAAGTTAGATTCTCCCTACAAGGTACTGTCTGCTTCCAGCCCCTTCAGAAATGATCCCATGTTGCACAGCTACTTTAGGCCTCCTCCCCAGACCACAACTGAAGCAATAGTAATGGAGGATGGTACAAATGACAGTTCTGTGCACAAGAGCTGCTGGTCAAGGGCTGTATGTAATGACCATGAAGCAATAATCTGTTCTCCAAGCCCTGAGTGGTGCCAGTGCCAGCTGACCTCGGAGGCTTTGCCTGTCAGGTTCCACGTGTGAGTGTTCCAGACTGCTTAACAAAGCAAATGTCCTCTCCAGGACTGCAGCCACCTTACAGACCTCCCCTTTCTACATCAGGAAAAGAGGAACAGAATTTGGAACAAAGACGTGCTCTGGAGGGAGCTCTCAAGAATGGAGGTGATGGAAAACTGTGTCCAAGTGTCATGACAAAAGCAGGGATTGAGATGTGCTCTGGGTCGGGTTAGTTTAGGTGCCAGCTGAAATAAAGGTACTGGAATAGCAGGGCTGGTTCCAGGGCAGAATCAGCTGGTGGCTCTGGCTGTGCCCTCGGGATGGTGGGTGCCCAGGGGGGTGCAGCCAGGCCTGTGCCCCGTGTGCCCACTGCAGTGAGGCCCCACGCTGCGGGGCTCCGTGGGCTGCCGCTCTGGGGGAGCAGCAAAAGCCAAGCAGCTCCAAAGGAAGGCTGCGCTGGAATTCTGAGATGAAGTGGCGGGGGAGAAGGAAAGTGACGTGGTTGGTAATAAAGCCTCGTGTTCAGCACTGTATGAGAGCGTGTTTTCTGTGATCTGTACCACTGGCACAGCTAGGAGTGCTTCTGGGGGTTCCTGGGATTTCTGTATGCTTTACTTTAGGGACCCCAAATTTCACACTGTAACTCCCACATCTGTCACTAGTGAGGGCAGCAAAACTTTGGAGATTTCTGAAAGCCATCTGGAGCCACAGAGGGCAGTATCTCTGGAGGCCAGCCCAGGAGGAAGGCATTAACCCCCTTAGTGCTGGTGGGGAAGCAGGAGAGCCAGTTAGTAGCACTAAATAAGTAAGTCTCTGTGTGTCTCAAAGCCTTACTGCAATTCTTTGCAGTACAGCACGCTTTCTTTACCAGCACAGGGCCCTTGGACACATAATCACAAAGGGAGTGCCCAGGGAGACTTCAGTGTCCCCTTACAGCTGTTGCAGACTGGAGGGTAAGGGGATCATGTCTGTGAGGGCCAGAACCAGCAGCAGGGAGCATCCCATCATGTCCTGCCTTTTGCAAGGCAGGAACTCCTCCTTCTTAAACAGCTCTGTTCCCCTAACAGGGGCTGTTCTCTCTGTGATTGTAGCTTCCAAGCCCTGGCTTGGCTCTTGCAGGCACTATTCCTGTAGCAGACAAGGCTGCTCCTCTGCCACTTATTTGTTTAAACGGGTTCAAAAGTTCTCGGCTTCCTGACAACCTTTTTTTTTTCTTTTTTTTTCCCCTTTTGTTTTATACCAATCAGTTAATTTGCTAACATCACCCTCGGTATCTCCTGATCTTAGGCAAGCCGGGTTTAGTGGTGCCTTTATCGCCCCGTTACAGCCAGCAGTGAGGAATGCGGGTCAGAAGGGCCGGCGCTTTTGAAATGGGGAGGAGCAAGGTCGGGGTTGTGGGGCAAACAGGAGAGGGTGGAAGTGCAGAAAAGGGATGTACTTTAAAAACAAACTCACGCTGCACTAATCCCACTGCTATTCAGCTTTATCCCCCCTGCTTATACGTTGCTACAAATCTCTTTTTATCTTCCTTTGTCTCTTTTTCTTATTCTGTCTATTATCAAGTCATCAGAAAAACACCCTATTTTTCTTATACATTTTCTAAAATGCTCTACATATTTCACAACACACTTTTACTAACTTCTGATCAAGGAGCGTGTTTCAAATGAAAACATTAGAACCAGTCAGAAATGGGAGCCTTCTTCACAAAAGGTGATGGGTTTTGTTTTGAGAACATATTACTTTTTAGTCAGAATTTTGTCCTAGCCAACAAAGGGCTTTTTTAGCTCTTTTCCAGTTACTCCAGATTTACAAGAGTGAGAATGAAAAGAGATTGTAATTTTTGTCATCATTACAAAAGGGACAGAGATTTAGAAGAAAAAGCTTCATTGAAGAGTTGTATTAGAATAAAATTATGCTGTTTGACTTTGGTAGCTTAGTGCTTGTTTATCTCAGTGGAATGATCAAAGATGCTCATATTTGGTTTTTTACACTGCTCTGCATGCCCTTGTTGAACAGGACAGTCCTGCTTTATCTCTCACCATGTTCTTCCAGGTCATGGTTGAGCACAGAGGCATGACCATGAGGAAACTTGCCTTTCCTTCTGCCAACCACATACCAGTCGATAAACAGAAATCCGTTTTCTTTCTACCTAGCACTAAAGTGGAAGAAGAAAGGGTCTCTATTCTTTTTTCTTTTTTTCTTTTTTTTTTTGTGTGTGTGTGTGTGCGCGCAGCAAAGCAAACAAAAGTTTAAAGTAAACTTTTTCAAATAACTCTTTTTTCCTGGCAGAACTTTCTCTGCTTTCTGCTGGCTGAAGGGCATTGTAATTCATGCAATAAAAGGGGAAAGGATCTGCTGGTAGAGATTGTTTACTTTAAACTTCTGTTTGTTTTGCCTCCACTCTAGGAAAGAATGCAATATTTCTATGAAGCTCTGTTAATTTTTTTCTTCCTTTGACTGACTTGAGTGCTGGAGAAAGCACCCGATCAACAAACAGGAAACCAAAGGACTTTCAATCCCTGTAGGACAGAGTCAGCATGAGCTGTTGCACTGCAAGCTGCTTTTAACTGATCCTCTTTGTGACTCAATGGATGTTACCTGGGAATAACCCATGGGTTTGGGTCAGAATCTTCCAACCAGCCTCCGAAGCTCAAACACTCCCACTGAAATCTGTGGTGGAGTTACTAACCTGCTTCAGATACTAACTTTGATAAGGTACAGAAGTGCCGACCTGTGGGTGTAATCAGTTGGCCACCGTTCATGGCAACGTTGCCACTTTGAAGAGCTGGGTTTCAGACCCAGTTTCCACACTGACAGAGCAGACGGGCACGTCTGGGGGCTGGTCCTCACGTGGGGACAGAGGCTCACCAGAGGCCCAAGTCCCACAGTTGTCCCTGGCAAACAGCACTGGGTTGTGGTGCCTCATCCCTTTCTGGGCAGCTGCTCGGGAATTGCCCACCCTAAAGCAACTGGAAACTGAGTTTCCAATACAGGGCTTCCCTTGTCACCTGCTGGGCACTCTGTGTGTGTGTTTTCCTCCTTACTCAAAGACAGGCAGAATGAGAACGTGCAAAGGACCCCAGGGAGAACATGCTCAGTCCAGAGTGATGTTTTCAGGGTGGTGTGGGATCTGATATTTTGTATTATTTTCTCATGTACATGAAGTAGATTGGAAAAGGAGGACAGGGATCCTCTGTCCTCTCCATGCAGATGTGAATGCTGGGAAGGTCATGTGTGCTGGATCCAGCGTCTCTGGGAGATATAACCTACATCCAGTTGCTTCATAACAGTGCAAGGGTTGATTTTTACACTTCTAATTCGTAGCCAACAGCAATGGTGACATGATCCACTGCAGTGCCCAGTAGCCAGGAGCAGTGGGTCCAGGGAGCACGTGCTCCAGCTGCTGTAAGGGTTCAAAGCTGCACTTCTAACTTGCTGGGAGTGATTGCCAGACACCAGCCCATGAGCTCAGCACAGCAGGGGTGTGTTTTCCTGACAAATCTCAACTGCTGAAGTAAAAATTTGTGGGGCCAAGAGGGGCCCAAATGTGTCTCCCTTTGGAAACGCACTGAGACAGGAGGTGGAAGCCTGTGCTCTGACAGTTCTTCCAAAACTTCCCACCCCCCACCCCCATTTGTCACAGCTAAGGGTGAGCAGGAAGAGCGACACAACAAAAATACCCCGAGACCAGAGACCAGAAGTCAGGGCTCCTTCGTGCTGCTGTCTCAACTGTTCAGCTCTACTGACAGAGTCAGGTGCTCCAGCTTTCGTACCCACGAAGATGTGTCAGGGAAGGGACAAGAAATTCTTCTCTATCCCTTTCTCTTTCATAGCTGTTGTCTGGCCTCCCCCTTCAAACGGTGCCTGAGAGCTCCTCAGGCGCTGCCTCGCTGCAGATCCCCACGTGCAAAGGCACGGGCAGGGCTGGAGGTGCCTGCACAGCTTGGGTTCAGGCAGGGAGACATCTGGATTTGCAAGGAAGATGCTGAGAGCAGATTTGGGGGTCCTGATTTTGGTGGTTGGCCTTTAAAAACCTCCTTGATTTGCCTTGAGGTTCTGTAAGATCTGACCCTAGATATTGATCTAGAAAGCGTTAGATTTATTTCAGCAATATGAGCTCCATCCCCAGGATGTTCAGGAACATAGATCTTCAGAGCCAGAAAGGATTAAAAACTTCACCTCCTGTGTAATGAAAAACTAAGAACCTTATCCGAAAATGTCTGCCTCGAGCTCGCAGCTTGAGAAAAGATATTGCAAGACCCTTAAAGTTCCAGGATCTCGAGATCTCCTGCCCATTCAGCCTCTTTCCTCAGTCTGCTGCAGTTCTTGAACAAAAAGCTCCTGAAAATATGTATGTAAATGTGGGGCATTTTAAAACATGCTTGCGAGGCAGTCAAAGGGGTCAGGCCTTTGAGGAAGCATGAATAGGTTAGGATTATAATTCACTGCAATGTCATGGCAAGCTGGAATTTCAAAGGCCTAAGTCCTCCATATTTTTTTATTTTTTTTTTAGCCAATAAAAAATTTTAAAGGGACAAAAACCCAATTTGCTTTATCATCAATAAGATGTACAACTTCTTTATCTTATTAGAAGAGGCTGTTAGATGCAGTCAACCGTTGTCAACAGGCCGTTTGATCTATCAGTAAAACAAATCATTACAAGGAACACAGCGCTGCTGCTGTGGCTTTTTTGGTGTTTTTAATGAGGACAGGCAATACTTCTATTCCATTATGGGATTTGAAAGTGAATTTGTTGGAGTCACACCCAGGCTGAAGGTAGCAGAGTGGAGTTTAGAAATAATTAACTGCGCTGTTCCAAATAACTCGATAGATTAAGGGCTCACTCAGAATAAAGCAAGTCCCTGTCTCTGGGATTGGTATTGAAATCTAGGGTGGCATTATGTGCTGGCCTGCTGCAGCCTAACCTTGGGACTGTGCAGGATTAAAGGGCACACGAGGCTGCTCCCACCTGGGGTAGCTCAGAGGAATGAGGAGTCTGAGCACTGATACAAAAGCAGACAGGAAGGAGGAGGAAATACGACAGAACTGGAGGGGGCAAGGGGCTGTTTGGGGGTTGTTTCCCACCACGGTTGGGGCAGTCCCTGTACACAGCTGTCCTGAAGCTCGTGCTGGTGCCCAGCAGCACTGCATCCCTGTGGCACGTAAGCTGGGAAGGGAACCCGTCCCTGCCATGAATGCAGTGCTGGCTCAGGCCCTCCACAGCTGTCCCCTGTGCTTTCATCCCCTTAGGTGCTGCTCATATTATAAGGTGATGAAGGTAAGGTAGGGCAGGCTGAAGCCATAGACGTGGCTTCTCTGGCTGTGTTTCCCCACTGGGAATCCCCCAGCCCCATGGCACCTCTCCTGCAGCACCATGGCTGCTCACCAAACCCAGCTGCTGACACAGGAGGGTCAGGACAGGATTTCCTTCCTTCCAGACATGAGGGAAAATGTGCAGCCTTGAGAGAAGGGATACTGTGGGACTAAATCTGATCTGAGGTTGAGATGATAAATGTGGGACAACAGCTCCTGTGAAAGGCTGTGGTGCTAATGGAAGTTATACCCTTAGGTCACATAATTCCTGAAATAAACTACAGAGTAGCCCAGTAAGTCAAGGAAAACTGAGTTGCAGCTCCTCCTCCACCTCAGACTGTTTTTAAGGCATTTAGGTCATAAGAAAGAAACCTAATCCACCTGGCAAAATACAGGGAGCTAGGAGCATCAGTATCTCTGCTGAGTCTCACCTGTATTCTTTGCTTTGGGCTGGGAGGGCACTTGGCAGAACAGGTAACTCTGCCCCTGGGAAAGGGTTGTCCTGTTGACTGGGACAGTCAGACATGTCCTGATCATATGTTACTGAAGAGCTGGGTTTGGGAGTCCCCTCTGTGGCCTTTGGAGATGTTTCAGTAGCTGCTTGAGGCTGGATGGAACCCAGAATTGTCAACAAGCTGAGTAGCCTCTCACAGCTCTGCTGTGAACTGATTATCACATCTAACAAAATAATGTGCTGGAACAAATAACCCTTCAGGCTCTGTTGTTTCAGGTGAAACTTAGTCCTAGTAAGTATAAATCTATAACAAGTGCCACAGCATTATGAGTTTCCCAACAGTCAGGTTTAATTCAAATGCATAATTCAGACCCTTACGGGGACACTCTCATCTCTGTACGCTGGAATTTGGGGATTTACACACATAACTCCCACTAACACTAGTAGGAGTTAGAGTATGCGTATATGTGTGTGTATATATATATATATATATGTATTTCCCTCTCCATGCAGCGATTTCCCCCTGAGGATAATAACTGCGCTTTAAATTCTGCTTGTACGAGGGTTTGCCGTGGTGTACGCGGAGCCGAGAGCCTCCCCTCGCTGCAGGAAGGTGCTGCTGGCCCTCGGGCTGTGCCCGCAGCGCCGCGGGGCCGCACCCGCGGGGCGCTCGGGGCAGACGCTGCTGAGGGCGATTCAAGCCCAGGATTTCAGCCTCCCTGCCCCGGCCCGGCGCTGCCAGGCGCGATCGCCCCGAGGCGCGGAGCCCGAGTGCCACCTGCCGGGGATCGCCGCGGCTGGGAGCGGCTGGGAACCGCTGGGCACAGCTGGGAGCGGCTGGGAACCGCTGGGAACCGCTGGGAGCCGCTGGACACAGCTGGGAGCCGCTGGGAGCGGCTGGGCACGACTGGGAGCGGCTGGGAACGGCTGGGCACAGCTGGGAGCGGCTGGGAGCCACTGGGCACAGTTGGGAACCGCTGGGAGAGGCTGGGCACCGCTGGGCACAGCTGGGAACCGCTGGGCACAGCTGGGAACCGCTGGGCACTGAGGGGCCCGGCGCAAACCCCAGCCCGAGGCGGAGGGGGCATCAGATTTGGGTCCGGTGCCGCCGGAGACACAAGAGGCTGTCCAGGGCGATGGAGGCGGCGCAGCATGGCGGGAATGCTTGTTGTGGGAGAGGGAGAAGGAAGCACATATTTCCTTCTAAGTCCACACGGAATTCACGTGTGTGAAAAAATTGGGAATTAGGTTTGTTAGAGTGGTTAGCTGAAAAAGGGGAAGAAAATGAGAACTGACTTCACTCTCTTTCCTGACAGTTTGGTTTTTTGGTTTTGTTTTTTTTTTTTTTGCAGTCATTAAGAGCACTGCTGCAAAACTTCCATAAGGCACTTCACTTTAAAAGGATTTAACCTGATGTTTAAACAAGCTGCCCAATCAAGGCCTGGAGGGTACTAGAATACCCTCTCTGGAAGTGTACTCATTATACTCTGCTGCATTTGTAATGTTTTGCAAACGCCTGCTTGTCTAACGAGTTCTACTCACGTAAAGGGCATTTGTAGCATAACGGTAGTGGGGAAGAAATATTGTACCATGCCTGACCAAAATACATTCATTGTGTTCTGGTCCCTTTTTAGTCAGTGTGAAGTTGACTCTGTTGAGTTTAATAGGTTGGTGCTTACTCAAAGCGTGTGTGACAGATAAACTGGATTGTGCAGAGGTTGACAAGGCAGTTGCTCTTGAGAGAGTTTTTCGGGGTTGCTCTTTGACGGTGATAGATCGGATGTTATTCGGTGCACTGGTGGCTGTGTGCTCCTCTCACAGGCCCACTGTGCTGTTAGAGTTGCAGGAGGCTGGTCCCCAGCCTGCACAGCACAGAAGAGGTGAGGGCAGAGTCTCAGTGATCCTGACAGCCCTATGCTGTGCCTGGAGCTGAGATGCTGACATACCCCTTGAAGCATTCTGATTGCTGAACTGCTCTTAGCCCCAATTCTTCCATGAACTCAGAACTGCAATTCTGTTGTATGTTTGGATTACTAACGAGAATTTGCCCTCACTCTGTATGTAAAAGGCATGACCCAAATTTTTCTAGCAACAGAATGTGGAATGCCTGTATCACCTCTTTCAGCAGCTGTGTTTTAACCAAAACTGGGCTGTAAACCCACAGCCATGGTGTCAGGTTTTTCCAGCTTCTTCAAAGATCTATTCTCATAGAACTACCCCGGGGTATCTGGAAAAGGTGTGTCCCCGTGTGCATGCCCACGCACCGGAGTTCACCCCCTCTTCCACACTGAACTTCACCGCTTCATGGAAGCTAAAAATTTGGCCTTCTGTATAACTCCCTATCTGCAAACAGAAAATCTTTGATAATAAATCTCTTCTATATGCTGTGAAACGCTGGAGGATCTCACAGCTCATTGCACTTATGTGTATTTTAGATCAGAGAAGTGATGGCTTATACTTGGGGGCTCTGCAGAGAGTGTTGCACGCTATGCTAGCGACAAAGCTTTGGCTACACGCCCTGATCCAGAGCCAGTTGCAATCAAATAGTCAAAGGTCGTGTCTCCACAACATAAAGAAATTGTAATTGTAGCTTGTCCCAGAATTACCCTTGGTAGTTGAAGCCTGCCAGCATGAGAAGTAATAACACGAGCAAATGTGTAGTTGAGAGCTACCAGAATACAAAGGTCTGTGATGTGGGTTGGTGGTGCCTCCTGGAATCATCTCCCTACACACGCAGACAGAGCCCAAGCCCGTGACCAGCACTGGGCCACCAGTGCACCCTGACACCTCCATGCCCCACGTGGCAGCCCTGGTCAGAGGGGCCTCAGGACTTCCAGCCACTACCCTGCTCCCAGGGCGCCGTGGCCAGGACCTGCCTTCTCCCTGCCCCAGCTCCCGCTGCAATCTCCCGGGAATCACACGAGGCCCTGGGTGCCCTTTGTCCCGACGCGAGGATAAGGCTGTCCACATACCAGCTGAAAGAGGGCAGGTGCTGGAAAGTGATGATTGGTGCCAGCTGCCATTAGAGGGGAGAAAAGTCTAAACTTCATAGCATGGGATAGGGCCAAGGCTTGAGAACATTAATGAATTTCCAGCAGAAAGAGACAGGAGGGCCTTAAAAGGAATTTTAAAATATATTATTCATATAGAAATAGATATATATGTGATATATTTAGATTTCTCCATAAATACTTTGCAGTACTGCATGTTTTTTTAAGCTCAATATTTTAGGGCTCTGAATTATAGTTTCAAACATGTACCTTGTTTTAATTGGATGGGATCTCTCCTTGCAATAGTGAGCAGCAGAAAGCAAGAGCTGGTGAACTGAACTACTCTCATTTCAGTGTCCAGACTTTTCCTCTTGGAATAGGGTTTCTAACTGTCATGTCTCTAAGCAGTTACTGTTCAGAGTATAATTTACTGTAATATTTTAATGAAATCGCAATGGCTCTTTATATCATTATGCAAAAGCAAGGGGATCTCATACTACCACTTGAAAAAATACAGAAAGGATCATATATTTCTGCAGTATCTACCTCAGAAACAGTTTGCTGTGAACAAAGTCACTGACTGTTTTAGCTCAGTATCTTTGAATGCTGTTGGGTCACCCTGAAATTTAGGAGGGGGAGGGGGAAGGCAAGCGAGCAAAGGTAGAAGAAAAGAAAGGAGAAAGAAGCTTTGCCTTGCCGACCTTTCTTGAAGGCAGATTTTCAGCAGATCACTTTGACCTGTCTCCTGTCTACCTGTCAAAATGATTATTTGTTCTTTCACAGTGCCTAGAACAATTGTGGGGTAAGGGTTTGTTTACTCTTTTGCATCATATTGAAATCATTTACTTTTATAATTGTGGGCGGCTGGAAAAGGAGTTAGGGAATAAAACAGGAGCAAAAGGTAAGAGAACTGGAGAGAAGATGAAGGATGTTTAGATAGGGAACCAACCAATTTTAATGCTTGAGATAAGTTAACAAGTTGCTGAACACCAAAGGCTAGCATGTAACTCCTGTAGCTGGAGAGTCTGACTGTCTTAATCAAATGTCTTTCTCTCACTAGAACAGTAATAAATACGGGCAGATATGTTTATCTTTTACCCACACCTTTAATAGAACCAAAGACTTGGAGCAAGGGAGGTTACTATCATCTGTCCCTGATGTAAGACATGTATCTATTTAGCAAATATCTGAACAGCTCATTTAAATGCTCTTGTCTCTGCTCTTAGGCGTTTGGTGTCTTCAGCCCCAAGTAATCCCTTGCAAAGCAAAACAAGAGCTCTTTTACAAAGCCTCCTCTCCATTTCCCAGAGTTGTTGTTTTTTTTTTTTTCTAAAACCATTGTTTTTTCTCCTGAGTATACTACCATTATTTTTATCTTGCTGCATTGTTCCTTAGCAGAAGAATGTTTCAAGAACAATAATGTAACATTTAGGAATAATAACAACCCCTCTGTCTCACATTGGCACCGCTATTCTTACAAAGCCACACATCCTGCCTGTAACTGGAAGACAATACCTAAGAATGAACTTCAGAAAACAGTAAGCATTTATTATATTTTCTCAGTGTTGCCACCAGGGGCATTTGGTCTTTTTTAGGTCCAAGTGGGATAGCTCTGTATTAGCCTTAGCTGCAATTTCTTTCAGTAGTTTTCCAAGCAGTCACAAAAATTTTTCAGTAGCTGGGGCACCTTGTGTTTAATGACACATTCAGTACAGGGGAATCTCCTTTTGCTTTGAAACTGCTACTTCCATTTTCCTTTGATTTGCCCCAGTTTTCTAATTAGATTACAAAGTGAGCCATTGTTTCCACTCAGTGCCTGATCTTGCCATAATTAAAACATAATCAGACTGGTTTTTAAATTGAAAAGCAAAAGTCCCCCGTAAAATACTTACAATTATCATGCCCAGAGAACTTTTTTTCACAAATTCCTGTGCAAATCTAGATGGAGCTGGGATATATGCTTATGTTTGAACAGCTGTCTATGACATTTCTTTATTTTAATCAGAATTACAAGCTCATTAGGGTCCAGCATCCGAGAGTGCAATACTGACTTATGCCAAATTAGTCTTTCAAGGTTTTTTTTCTAAGTGTTTATTCATATTTCAGTTGATTTTCCTTTCCCTCTGCCCAGAAGGGAGGATTTTGCAGTTCCTGTGCAGGCAATGATGCTTGTCAGTAGCCCCCTCCTCAGAGCTCCTGACACGTTCCGATTTCTGGTCAGGCCTTTCAAAAAGAATCACAAAAGTCTGCCCAAATATTTCATTTTCTTTATTCGGGGAGCAGCTGTATGAGAACAACTAAAGCTATGTGCCCTTATCGATTGGGGTTTAGCGAAATCAGAGCAGAAATTCAGGTGCCAGATGACTGTCAGGCAGCCCCTCCCTCGGAGCGTTCCACTGGAGGGTGTCACCAAACGGGAGGTCACCCCACGGCGCAGGCACTGCTGCGCTGCGCGGCGACTTCATCTGTATGCAGCGAGGGCAGCGAGGCAGGGGGCTGCCTCTGGAGGGAACAGTCAATTCTGCAAACATTTATGACACTGCAGACTAGTCCAGGGAAGTTTACCTTGCCCTTGTCCACGTAAAATGTTTTGTCGATCAAGGTTACCCTGTCAGAGCTCTCCGGGAGTCTCAGCACCACCTGAGCTGGGGAGCAAAGGGGCGGAGGGACATCACAGAGAGTCTGTAGTGTGTCTTATGGAATATTTTGCAGAAAAGCCACTGAACCAGGGCTTGGGATTTCTGACCCCAGTTTCCAGGGATTGCTCTGGACAAACAAGAAACCTTTAGTCTTTCTGTGTATTGCCACAGCTTAAGAACAGGATGCAGATCTGCTCTCTCCACCGTGTGGAGTGAGGTCGTCTCACTAATGGTGTACGTGGGACCCTGATCTCAGCTGGGGTCTGCAGACACTCTTTTGTAACATGATGAAAAATGAACGTGGGAATAAACCCTTTCTGAATGATTGCCTGAATAAATTACATGAGGATAGGTAGGAAAGGAGAAATAGATTAACGTCTGCACTGCAGCTTTGGTAGAGGTGAAATCTAAGCCTGGATTTTCCACATCCCAGGCCTTATTCCTACTCCATTTTGTAAAAGGTGCCATCATTACTTGTTCTTCTCTTTCTTCAATTTTAGTTGTTATGCTGAAGTCCCTATTAGTCAATCCTTTTATTTTCAAGTACTCCTTATCTTAATTTTTTGTGTCTCGCTTTGAGAAAATACCTCAAATCAAAGCTAAAAAAATAATTCAGATAACATTAAACACTTTTATTTAATCCCAGGCAATATTTGTTTCAATTGTGGATAATTCCTGGAAAACAGAATTAGGCTCAGGTGGACATGAAATTCCTCAGAATGTCAGTGGTGAATCAGAAAAATCAATTATTTCCACAGGACTTTACTTAGCTTTTTATCCGTGCAACCTGCACGTCTGTCATTCCTTTCTCGACCTCTTTCATTGTATTTGTTGGGGGTTTTTTATTTATTTTCTGGTACCTGTTCCTCTTCTTCTAAGATCATTTGCAAGAAGTCATCTCAGATTTGTATTTTCAGGTGTTCTGCCTGTTATCTTACAATCTGCAAACAAATAATCCTTTGTATCTCCTCTATGCCGTTGAGGTCAAACACTAAAGGAGCTGCTAAAGCAGCTTCTCTTAAATACAGTTTCAATGGCAAAGGGGGATCTACTTACTTGCATCTGCATTTATTGTTTTCCTGAAAACACTAAGTAACTGTTCATTGGTTTTTGGCTGGGGGGGGGAGCGTGTAAAGCAGCAGGATTAATTTTTTTTGCTGTACAAAGTGTTATAACCAGCCACACAGAGTGCCATGCTGAACCTGAGATAGAAAGAACTGTGTCCAGCAAGCCGAAGGGGTTAGTGCTGGGGGAAGCCTGCCCTTGCCAGGACAGCTGGATGTGTGTGTATGGGTAGGGGTTGCTGCATACACAGACAACAAATTTGGCTGGAGGGGAACCACAACAGCAAAAGCCACGTGCATACCCATGCTTATGTGGAGGCTCTGAGCCAAAATAAAAGATGTTAAAGGAGGAAAATGTGCTCAAGGAGAGGTGGCTTTCAAGAGAGGAGTCAGCAGCAGTGAGGAGGGAGGTGCCAGAGAGAAGTGGTACCAGTGACTCAGGCCAGCCAGGACAGCATACTTTGATTAGTTGTCCTCCACAACAGCTCTGGCTTTCCGAGTTAGGCCGAAGTCCACCTTCACAGCTTCCATTTTCTCTGTATGAGTTTTGTAGACACGCAGTCACACTAAGTCTGGGCATTTGGATGTCTGCCTGCTCAGTGTTGTGTGTTTATTTCTCATCTGGGAATAGAAGCACCGGGTTTGCTCATGGAAAGAAGTGAATGAACTCATTTGCAGGTGCAATCTTAGTGTATCCTTAAACTGCTGGCCTCTTTGCCTTTCCCAGTTCAGTTTTATAGTGCTGGGTTGGGGTTGGGTAATTTTAAAAAAATAAGTAGTCCAAAAGGTCCCTAACTGAGGTCTCTTTCATCTCCCAAAATCTCTTTAACTGGACTGACCCAATGCTTAACAATGACTGAGAGAGGAGGAGAGCAGAGAAGAAAGGTGCACAAGGATCATTTGACTGGTGGCATTTGGTTCTGAACTCAGAGTAAGTGCCTATATTCTTTCTAGTAATGTAACCTTCCAATCATGTAAAGTACAGCACAGCAGAAAACTTAGCAACAGTTAATTCATTTTTGTGGAGTTCCCTACTGCCAGAAGTCAAGGCAGCAAACAAGAATGTAGTGTAAGCCACAGTTCACATGGTTGTGCTACAGATCACGGAGACAGTTGATTGATGCAGTGTGAGTTTACCCTCCAGGATACAGCTGAGGTTATTGGTGGGACAAGCAGCTGAAGATTGTGTTGCAGCTATTGGCTTCATTCATGAATTGTTAATGTGGAAGAATAAAAGAATTCACTCAAGGCAATCAACTTCCCTTTAAAAATACAACAATTCACCCCAAAAGAGTGAAAGAAGGCTTAAGTGATAAATTGCAGGAATATTACTTTCACATTTGACACCCATTAGCCCTGTTTTATATTGGGAAAGTAGTATCATTAAGCAGAGTAGGCAGTGCTTTACAACTATTAGCTTATGAAAAGATCCAGCTACTACATAAAGATAACTGTTATTAAATAAGAACGTTTTACAAAGCCTTTAAAGGATAAGAAGCGAGAAAAGTTGTTTTTGTTAGTATAGGTCTTTCCCTACATGCTTTCACAAGAGAAAGCACACCTCCCGTCTCTAAGACAGAACAATCAGAGCTATTTGAGTTGAGAGGCGCTTAATGGGAAACTCCATTCTCTTAGCAATAAATGCATGTGCCTGTATAAACTGAAGGAAGTTGTTGTCCTCCTCCAAAAACATCAGAGTGAAGCAGTTTCTGTGTGTTGAATTCCGGCTGTGACATGGTAGCGACTGCTCCTCTGCCCCAGGAGGAGCCACGGAGCAGATGTAGGGTGGTCAGTGTCCAGTTCTCCAGGGTTAAGGGCCAAACTAAATAGTGCTTCCTTCATCCTTGCCAGCCTTTCAGACGTAAGTTGAAACCATTCAGCAGCAACTTTCGGCCCATACTCCTTTTCCAGCACAGATCATAAACACTCACTCAATCCTACAATACACTATCTTGTAAGCTGTTAAACAAAAAATATGTGACCGGGTTTCAAAACCCCTGCCAAGTAAACCCTGCTCCTAACGTCCAGAAACTGCTGTTCTTTCTGTCTCCGTGTCTAATTCGAGGCAGATAAAACCCACTGCTCGCCATGTTTTATCCATCTGTAACTCGTCTTCCCACCACGTTGTACCCAAAATGTCCCTCAGAGAAGCGAGAGCACAACACTGACAGAGAGGGGCCGGTTCATTTTCTAAGCTATGCCATCTCCCTGCAGAACACAAGGCAGATATGTCTACAGAGACCATTAGCCCTCATCCCATGGGCCAGCTCCTGTCCAAGAGGCAAGGCGCAGCAGTGTTGCAGGAGCAGGGATTTTTGAAAGGAAAGGATGCGAGAAGTAGGATGGGGAGGACTGCGCGAAGCATCAAACACAGAAACAAGGTGAAGGGAATTCAGAGCAAGGGTTAATTTTTACACTGAGTATGACTAGAAAAGAGGGACTTAGAGCTCTCGTCCTTGCTGTTTCTTACACTTTCTACCTGCTTTCTGAACTCTGGATACTTGACTACATAATCAGGTTTATTCCCCTTAATCATTAGCCCTATATTTGGGTTATTTTTGAGGTGAAAATAACATTTTCTAGTTCCCTGAGAATTTTCTGTTCTAGCTAGTGCTAGATGGTGAAGTGGAAATTGCTTGGGATAAGCCCTTCACCATCTGCAGACCAGAATATCTTCACCAGCTCATTTTCTTCCATCAGCTCCTCCTTCTTTCTGTTTTCCCTCACATCTCTGGTTCATTTTCTTCTTTGGCAGCCTTCTCGATCTTGATCAGCAATCAGGAGCTGTCTGCCTGCAGCATCACAACAAAGCTAAATGCAGAAGAAAATCTGTGTACCCAATCTCACATCTGAGATAAGCTCCAGCAACCAGGGGAGGCTGGGAAAAAAACAGCAATATTTGTTTTTGTTATTGATCAGTATTTCTAATAGAGAAATACCCCAGCCTTTCAGTCAAGATAGATATTTCTTTGAGGTAGATGCTGAGGCTTCACCTAGTGAGAGATTTTTCCTGCCTTGAAACATTTATAGTCCAACAGGCATGACATACTATCCACATTTTGTATTAAGTGTGATTTGCTCCAAGACCAGCATGGATCCATAAATTGAAACCAGTTCTTCACAGGCTTAACCCACTGCCTCAACCACAAAACCAAGTTTTTGGACTCCTGCAGGCCATTTAGCACTCAGAACTTGGAAATATTTCACAGGGTTTTTTTCTCAGTAGCTGTAAATTGGGCCTTACTGAAACCAGGGTGGTTTCGTTCTAGCGAGGTTTGTAACTTTGCAGTGTTTCGCCATGTTTGAATTAAAATTTGTATACCACTACAGCTTTTCTGTGCTAAATAAGAAAGCCATTTTTCATCAGGACTAAGCTGTTAAAAATGTTTTAAAAGATCAGGTCCGGAAGTGCATTCGTCCTTAAACTGGACTGCACCAGGTAACTCCAACATACTTCGTTTGCCTCCTCTTCAAATCCACATCAGAAAAGTCAGGGTATCGTACATTATGATTGCTGGCAGGGATTTTCAAGCATGTCCCTGTTTTGTACGAAGCCTTTTACTGGAGCTTCTCTGCAATCAGGAAAGGTGCTACTTGGACTTTCAGATGCCTGTCATATGCACATCTAAGTGATCCAAATTGTATCTCTGCATACTACAGTTATGCTTAATGTCACCATTCTACCCCACAGATTTCATTCTGGTCTGAAGTGAATGAGTAGCACTTTCTCCCCAGCCAAGCATTCCTACAGCTGTGCTGTAAATTTGGACTCAAACCTATGTCATTTTCTCCTACACCTTGCCCAAGTTTTATTCAAGTTATCCATCGTTCTTTTCTTCCCAAATCAAGGGCATATATTATATTTGCAGTTGCCATTTGATTGACAGCGAGGGTACTATTATGTGTTGAGCAATCTGAAAAAGTAGGTCACATAAATTTGCAGAGTGTGGGAGATTTACATAGAGCATATTGTATGGATTTCCTGTGAGCATCCTTTGCCCATGTTGTGCTTTAGAATGATGTGGTGGGTGGGAATGTTCTTCCAGCCAAACACCCTTCATGCTTCCTATAGGATTATTCTGAGGTGGAACTAGTGAGCCTTGAAATTTGAGCATAAGTATAAATGCAATAAAGTAACTTGAGGGCCAATAATATAATAAAGATTGTGGAAACATATACCAAAAAAAAGTAGGGATTTCAGACTTAATTTATGCACTTTTTAATCAAATATAATTAAATGGAAGTCAGGAGAAAACTCTCTCATCCTCTAAACACTTCTGTAGCTCTCACAGAGCATCACTGTGAGCAATATAGAGCTTATATATATGTGAGCAATATAGAGCCTTAGCCTCACCCCACTGATGTCACTCTGAATTCTGAATTATCAGGTTAGATAGAGGCAAAAATTGCGCAAAAATCTATAGCCTGTGTTATTGAGGCCTCCAGTTTAGGTACCATAATGATTTCTTTTGGCCTGAGAACCTTTGAAATCATCATTCTGCTTTTTAAAGAAGACTCTTCAGCATCCAGAGGTCATTGCATTGGGTTACAATTGCAGCTATGAAATGACCAGTAACAAACCAAACACATTTCTTTTCTCTTTTCTGAAGCATGCTTCTTATGCTGCAGACACTGCTTCTCTCACTCATTATAGTGAGATCCCTTATTGCCCAGTATTGTACTAACACTGTCTGGTCTATTGTATTGTGATGACACTCCTTTGCCCATTGTATTAGGTTAGCACCTCCTTGGCTATAATAAGTATGAAAAAAAAAATCAAGGTTTGACTTGTCAAATGGAACTTTTCAGTGACTTATTAAAAGAACCCCTGCGGTATTTCAAAATGCAGGTTTTCTGTCATCCAACTAAAAGATCCCTTTAGAAACCTTCATTTTTTTTATGTGTGTAAAGACAATTTCTTCTAGTGAAACTCTTTGATTCTTCCCTGAATGAAATCAAGTGTTTTAAAACTTTTTGAGGTGCCCCAAAGGCTCCCTTCTATACCATGGAACGTGAAAGACTGTGAACCTCTCACATAATCGTCACACAGACACTTGGCAGTGTGCTCCCGGCAGCAATCGTTCATTACATACCACAGGCTTTCATAAAGAAAAACCACCAACAAACAGAGGAAAATCAGGGAAGAGAAAGCTGTGAACTGCCTCTTTCTTGGTTGCGAGAATGGAGGGAAAGCAAAGCTGGAGAAAAAGCAGTTGCCAGAGCTTCCTAATGAGGTTATGATAAATTGTTGCTGGACAGTTCTTACCTAGGGAATAGAGGCAGAAACAGAAATGTGAGGAAAGATAGCATCCCTGTTAACCTCCCTCAAGCAGATACACCTGAAGTGTTGTTGTCTGTTGTACTTCACAAGCAAGCAGCGTCATGTGTTTGTGGGAGTGGAGCTCCTAAGTCCCCCTTCTACTCTGCTCAGAGCCCCTTCCTCCCACCACAGCACGTGAATTGCTGCCACCAGGGTCAGTGGCTGCAAGTGAAGCAGGTCCTTGGGCTGTCTTCTCATATATTTGTTGTTTCCCCCTTTCCCTTTATGCCTTGTGCTGTAGTGCTGAGGTGAAGTTGGGGTTTTGCTGCCTTTGGCATCCCTGTGGCAGCCACTAACATCCGTGGTAACCAACACAGCACAGACACGAGGAAGGTAACTCTGCTTTGGTCTTTTGGGGGGCTCTTTGGGTTTCATTTTGAGGGGGTTTGTTGGTTAGGGTTTTTTTGCTTATTTGTTTGTTAACAATGCCTGTGGGGGACACAAGGGCGGTTTTGTGAGCGGTCTGGGCAGACAGTGCCTCCCACGTCTTGTGCGAGTCCCAAAGCAGGGAGGGGAAGCAGCGAGGTCAGTGTCTGACTCCGTCACAGGGGCACAGTCAGAGCACCACAGGAGGAGGCAGCAGCACCTAAGGATGATTTAAATGGAGCTCCCCCTCCATTCTGGAAAGCTGACAGAAGCACTCCTCTCTCTCCAGTTTTACTCAGGCTTCCAGGAAGGCCCCATGAAACAATGTAAATTAGTGAGAGGTTTAGAGAACTGCATTTCAGGCTGTTCAAGAGATCAAAAAGCCATCTGAGGGATACTGTTGCCCTCGTTCAACTTTGAGTTTGAGACTGAGCCACTGTGTCTGTAATGCCACAAAACGAGAGGCAGACTGAAAATGGTGAGAGATGTTAGAATAAATTTTCTAGACAGGAAAGAAAAGCCAGCTGGGAAAAACAGAATGTGTGAAATTCAGTGGTGTTCCAGAAGTGCAAGACCAAGAGAAAGAAAATATCTGAAGCTCTCCTATATTATCCTGAAAGATCCATGAAGGGATCAAAGAGAAAGATAAAGGGGTTTTTTTGGTTCCTTTTTTTTCTGCATTGTGCACTTGCTCCTGGCTTCAGATAAGAGACTGAAGTAGATGCCTTTTCCCAACCTTCTAAATGGACTTCAAAATAAAAAAGTAGAATTTTGTCTATATCTCCATTTTTTCACTGTGTAGCTTCAAAACATTCTCATTTGTTTCCAGAGTAATTTTTACTGTGCATTTATACAAACTGTTTAAAATTTCTTTATCTTCTTTTATTTAAAAGGGCAAATCCAAATCATTTTTCCCCAAGACAGAGAGACAAAAATAAACTACTTAATGCTGAGGTAATAACATGGACAAAATGTCACCCGTGTCTTTCAGTTTAAATCCCTTTTCCCCTCATGTTATTTCGATCTGCCTATTGAGGAGACCTAAGAGCCTCTCTGTAAAAACAATAGGTTTCCAATTAAGTATCATTAGTGGGACAAAACCACCTGTTTTGGGTTAAAGATCTTATAAGGCTCCAGAGCAAAATGAGTGACAGTGAGGGCGAAGTGCTCTGACGAGAAATCGAACGGCTCCTTCCCTGGGAAGTCCATCGGCTCTTCCCGCTCTCCCGATCAGTCTGAAGCTGTTGTCAGCATCTTGTGTGTCTCATGCTCTTTAGCACACTACACTCCCCTTGTCTCACACGGTTGGGGATTGCCCTCTTGAAAATCCTGGCTGCTTCTCTGAACCTTCTCTGAGTCTTGAAGGCCTGTCCAAAGGTCTAACTGTTCTAGTGAGAAAGAGGAAATTTGCCCATTAAATGGCAATAAACTCTTATTTACTCTGACTTCAGGATGGAAAGACAGTTTCAAACCCATTGCTAAACTGCTCCTTGGAGTCAGAGAAATGTCTCTAGAAGTGCCTATAACGGTCTTCATTTCAATATACCTTGAACCTCCTGCTCCAGTAATCTTCTTCAGTGCTAAGGCTGGCTCGCAAGCCTGTTGTTCCACATGTGGTGTAGGCCCTTCTATCACTTTAGAGACTATTAACCACTAACTTCAAGTCTGTGGTAGTTTCAGAGGCTTAGGCCGAGCGCCTGTTTTCTTGGTTTGCCTTTTTTCTTGTTTCCCAGGTGACTGGTCTCGTTTTTCCAGCTGTACTGTGAGATTGGTTCCTTTTCCATTCTGCACTAAAACAGAGCATTTGTTACCCCCTTTTCAGACGTTGCCTAAGTCTTGCTACTTGCACTGTTGTCACTCCCTTTTATCTTTTGCTGTACGTTTCCCAACGTGTTGAGTGAGTGAAAATTTACAGATGGAGCTGCTGATGTGCTTTCATGTAGAGCATATATTTTCTTTTACAGCAGAATGTCTCTTGTTTTAATTTTCCTTTGTTGATACCAGCAGTTACTTCCATGCCTGGAAGACGAGCCATTCCCACACTCCTTCGTAGTTTCTTCTAGCAACATTTCTTTGTAGATTGGTTGGTGAGGAGAACTGAAAGGTTACAGGGCAGCTGCCTTCCAGAAATTATTTAGTATCAACACCTCCACCTAAAATGACAGCATCTCTTGACTCCAAGTTCAACAGTGGCACTGCCATCATCTACTTGAGCACACTGCTGCTGCAGAAAGCCCAGGAACTGTCTGGAGAGCCTTAACATGGGCAGATTTCACAAAATCTTTAATGTTTGTAAATGATAGTTACCACGAGAAATATATTTGAGCTTTATAAACACCAAAGTCCTGTGTAAAGGGTCCTGGCTGTGTTAACAGGCAGTTCTGCTGTGTCTCTCTGTGAGGTGGCGGCCACTGGCACCTGCACTCAAGAGCAGAGGCCTGGACCAAGAACACGAGTGGTACAGAATGTTTGTATAACCAGTTAGGAGGTAAAATAAATATATGTGCTTAAATGCACATATTTATTACACGTTATAGTGGTATGTGCTGCATATATTTAGAAGTGCACAAGTACAGAACCGAGTGGTAAACTTGAGATTCGCTTCAGAAAACTCACTCATGTATGAGTCCAAATAGATTTATTTGCCATAGGAAAGGCCTTAAATCAATCTTTAAAACAAGAGGAAGACAAATTTTAATTTACTTTTACTTCCAGTCTTCATTTTAAGTGTCGCAGTCTCCAGAAATTCTGGGAAGATGAATAGGAATGCCTGAATCGTGTACTAGACTTATGGTTCTTTGAGTTTTGCAGTAAAAGTCCTCAGAGAGGGTTTATGCACCAATAATCAGTTCAAAGGAACTTAGTTTGTGGTTAGAAGGGCTCTAGGAAAAGAAGAATTAGCATCTTTCTATGTTAAAAAGTGTAAAATACTGGATACAAAGCTGGAGTAAACTGACCCAATTCCATGTAATTTGACTGAGCTACAGCAGTTTATTCCAGAAGAAATTCAGCCAGTGAATTAATTACAACTGAATTGTCAGAGGGGAAAGGGAAGCTAGCAAGACAAGACTGCAGAAAATGTTGATGGAATCTCTCTGGCTTCATTCCATTGCCTTCTCTGAAGAATATGGATAAATATGTCAACATTGTTTGCTGGTTGGCGCAAGCATTCCTTGAAATTTAAATTCAGAATTCACTTTCCCAGTCATTTGCTTTCAAAAACCAAGAAAATAGCAATCTTCCCGATGTTTACACAGAATCACAGCATATGCTGAGTTGGAAGGGACCCACAAGGATCACCGAGTCCAACCCTGAGCCCTGCACAGGCCCATCCCCAAGAGTCCCCCCCTGTGCCCCAGAGGATCATCCAAACCCTCCTGGAGCTCTGGCAGCCTTGGGGCTGTGCCCACTGCCCTGGGGAGCCTGGTCAGTGCCAACCACCCTCTGGGGGAAGAACCTTTTTCTAATATCCGACCTAAACCTGTCCTGACACAACTTCGGGACATTCCCTGGGGTCCTGTCCCTGGTCCTCACAGAGAAAAGGTCAGTGTCTGCTCCTTTTCTTCCCCTCACAAGGAAGTTGTAGACTGCAGAGATTAACAAAAGAAAATGAATGTAGATATTATTATTAAAAAAATAATTAACAGTTACAGAATTGGATGGTTTCTGAAATAAAGTCTTACAGAACTTTTTTTAATGTTCTGAGGGGTACCTATGTTGGAGCAGATTTTTAAGCCCTATTCACGTTAAGAACTATTTTATACCTTGAGTGTTTGCACTGAAATTACAGCGAATTCTCAAAGAGCAAGTTAGTGTCAGCACACAATGGGCAGAGCTCCAGTTACACTCCATGAACAGATACCATTAACTTCAGTGCAGGGTAGAGAGAGTAGAGAGCAAGGGCCTGCCTTTAACTTTTGCCAATTTTCATACTAAAAAGCCTGGAAAATAGAATTTGAACAGTTACACATGAAGGCTGCCCACACCACACTAGAGAATAGCACTTGCAGGAGAAGAGAGTCTTTATCATAGGTGTTAGAATGGTTCCCAGTCAAATGGTCGAGAGACTTTCTGCAGGATGGGAGAAAATGTGGCTGTGTAAGGGTGTAAGATATCAGTCAGCTGAAAATTGCAGGCCTGGATCTGCATCTAGATGCCACTTCTCCTGGATAGGCAAATTTTTTCAGCCTTCATTCTTCATACTAGGGGGATAAAATTAAACCTTCACAGTCCTAGACAAAGGTATGTTCTAGTTTGCCCTCTCAAGTTTCTGGGCAACGTCCAATCCTAGTGCTGCAGTCCTTGATGAGCAGGTATGAACATCAGTGCTCCATTTAATATCTTAAGCTGTAACTGTCTTATACAGAAAATACTACAATTAATACATGTTGTAGTGGGAAAAATGTAGCATTTTTTTTTCAAAGTAATGAAACAGGGTGTCCAATTAATTACTGAATTGACTTTCACACTAACTTAAAAACAAAAGTCTGCTTTTATTTTTATATGATCAGGCCTTTTATACTTTGGAAGTCAAAGTCATTCATTAAATACTAGGAGGTGGGTTTGCCTTTTTTTTCTTTTTTTGTGAGGGTAAAGTCAATGCCTGTTGTTTGAACTGGCAGGGTGTTATCTGCTCCTTCCTTAGGAATAATACACTGCTTATCTTATCTGACCCATGACCTGATGTCACAGTGACCCAGTGCTGTGAAACTAAGGTATCACCCACCTCATATATCCTGTACTGAGAGTAAGTTCATACTGAGAGTGATTTCATACTGAGTTTCCTCCTGATACCAGAAATCTATCTGATACTCTGACACCATAAAAAAGGGATGATCCAGATCCATCATGTTCTTGCAGGGGTTTTGTGTGATATGAAGGAATAGGTTACTAAGATGAAAGACCATGTAACCAAAAAATAATCATCCTTATACCTGACAATATTGGCTTCTAAGAAAAAAAACTCAGTCCTTTTCCCTTCATTCTTAAAGAACTTTGCACATTTTGGGTGGAACCACAATATAAGCAGGAGTTTTGAGAATTCATTATATATTTGTGCAACTCCACACTTTGAAAAACAAAAAATTGCAGTAAGTCCAATTCCTTTCTTAGGAGACTCTGAAGTTTTGCAGGCCTAGTACACTTAGACTGATGTGAAGACAAAAGACTTGAGAATTTTCTTCTTTCTAAAATTCTTCCACCAGTGACTTGGGCATTGTCCCTCCAAGGATAGAAAGGTATCCTCACGAAGGATGACAGGGGACCATGGGTCGTTTTCTGAGGTGGTGAGTGTTTTAGGTGTTCACAGTGCCTCTGAAAAAGGGTTGTGATGCTGAGCCTGCTAAACCAGGTGTGCTCCCTTCCTGCCATCCATCCTGGGGCACATGGGATGCTCTGGCATCTCCTCACCTCCCTGCAGCAGCGCCCAAATTTTCAACACCACAGACTTACAGGAGTATTTTTCCCTCCAAGTAGGTTCCCAGCCATGATGGCTCTGGCCAAGCACGCAATTCCAAGCAGTGCCCCAGCCTATAAAACAATATTTTATTACATTTTTATTATTACATTACTTTATTATACAGCCTATTGGTGCACTGCACACAGCTCTCCATGTCCCATATATGTTTCATCCCCAAAGTGACTGAGCTGGAGTCATGACACTGCTAAGTTTCAGGGCTACCTGATTTGCTGTCAGTACCAATGCCACAGCAGCTAATCACTCTGTGACCACGAAGTCGAAGTTAGGGTTAAGATAAACTTGGAGAAGTTATCTTCCAGCGCAATGGAATTACACAGCAAACACCAGTCCTCAAATATGACGTGACTCAAATCTCAGATGGCAAGTTGTCTAACATTTAACCCCACTGAACGACCTGGGAAATAGTATATACTGAAAGGGGAGGGGAGCTCCTGCAGCCACCTAATCAGTGTGCTGGCTGATGAGCCGGTGATGGTAGCGACAGTGGTGGCCTCTCAGGCTGCAGAATGTCTTCTCCACATTTGAATAAAAAATGAAACCCTTTGAGCTTCTTAGTGAAGCTAAGCTGTATCAAAACAACCTGCTTTCAGATTGAGGATGTCAAAGTTAGGTTCCACGCTCCTCTTCTTAATTTCATTGTTTTTTCTGGAAGTGACAGGCAAACCCAGGCTGGGCATCAGGAACAGTCCCACTAGCTAGTCCACGAAAGATGGGGCTTTATTTTAACAGCATGCGTTAGAAAAAAGGAAATTTAGCAAAATAGAATTCTACAACTATTCTATAAATCTAGACCAACAACATCTTTGGGGAAAAAAAAAAAAAGGGGTGGAAATGCTATTTATATGCTGTCCAGCTTTTGGCATATGCATGGTTTCAAAGCTTGTGTCCAATTCCCACAGTTATCACTCCATTGGTGGTGTACCAGCATCAAACTGGGAATTGGGGCCTGTTGGTTTCTTTCCAGTAAAGGGAACGGAAGTAAAAAAAACCAAAAAGCACCTTTTAAAGCAATCTAATGTAACAAAATCCCTTTGTGAATGTCCTAGAATCAGCATATGGCAATTTAGCCCAATCTAGAACACATTCTTATTCATTAGACAATGTCTCTGGAGAGAATATCAAACATTATCTTGGAAGGATGTGCTACACTAACAAATGCTGAATGTTTTGAGAGGAAAAAAAAATCAAAGGGTGAATGTTAAATATGAAATAGGTGTGAAATTTTCTTTTGGAAATCTTTAGGAATGAGGAAAGCTGAAGGCTAAAAATCACTTGGCTTAGCCAATGATTATATCTCTTTTAACCCGCTGCGGTTGCTTGGGAGCTGTTTTACTAATCCCTGCTTTGTCGTTAGGCCATATATTAGCAGGTTGGAAATGGCATCACTGCACCATAATTCAGCAGTGTGAATACAGAACAAGGAGGGTGCAGAGCTATCGCTGGCAGGACAACAGCAGATAATAAGACTCTGTTACTCGAGCAGAATGTGTTATGTAAAGACAATTGCAGCGCAGAAGCTATAGCTCTAATCAGGTTAATTAGGCTGTGTTCATGTTTCATTTATGGTGCAAGTGCCCTGTAAATTCAAAGCAGCCTACCTCATCTTACTGCCCTCCTTACAGAGCCATCACACTCTCTCTGACACTCAACACCGTCTATTCTCTTCCTTTAAGAGAAAAAAAATCCCAAGATATTCCCCATTGCTTTTCAACAATTCCTTTTCTTCACTGTTTATGGCTAAAAGAAGAAAAAAAGGAAAAGATACAGGTTGTGTATAAAGCCTATGCCCACATGAAATTTCCTTCCTCTGCAACCAAATTAGGCGCTTGGAAGTTCTTTTGTGGAGGTCCTGTTTAATTGTGTTTTATTTGTTCTTCATGTATTTTCTTGCTCAATAACATGACCTGTTGAATGTTTAAGAAAAATTGTATTGGCTTGAAAAAGTGTGGCTCTCACCTTTCTTCCTTTTATTCATTTCCTTAAAGTGATAGATCTGCTCTTTATTCCCTCAGAACTAGCTGGAAAGATGTGTCTACTTTGAAGAAGGGATTAGAGCCCAGTGCTGTGACCCTCAAACTCTAGCTGTGTCTCCTCTCCACTTACTGCATCTATTAGATTGTTCCTTTAAAGTAATAATGGGTACAACAATTCTGAGATCAATTGCTCTTCTCCCCCAAGAAAACAAACCTGGGTAGAGAGGATCTATTAAAAAGAGAGAGGACATGCTGCAAATTAGGAGAACACTGCAGCATGCACCATCTTAATTATTATAGATGTTATTTTAGCAGTCAGGTATCTACATGCTGATCGTGAGCTTTGACTCGGTGTGCTTCATTAGAAAAAGAAATGCAGTATTTTCACTACCCATTTAGAGCAAATCTATTCATATTACACCTTAATTATAAAACCCTTTATTAAACTTGAAAAATGTTGTAGCTCCATTTTAATAGGTATGTGTTCCTCACATGGTATTTCAATATGCTGGTAATAACAATGCATAAATGAATATTCTCCCCTATGTAGTTCCATATATAACATGATTTTTTTTCCTATGCATTCTGTGCTGTGGAATTGAGCTGGTTGAGCACGATGGCACAACATTACTGCAGAGGTCGAGCCGTGGCATTGATGGGCAGTGACCGAAGCAGGAGAGTTTTGCACGTCACCACGTGCAGTATTACACTGCTTCTCTGCATTTACTTCCATTCTGGCTGCAAAAAAAAAAGGGACTGTTTGTCAGGAATTTCTGACCACATTTGACAGCACGTACCTGCCAAGGTGTGCAGCTGAATTTCCCAGGGCTCACAAGCGTGCTGTACCTTGCCATACCTCACAGAACTTAGAACCCTAGAAGAAAACAGAGGAAAATCCATGTGCACTTGTTTTTTCACCATCTGAGCCCACACTGAACCAACAATGCAATTATTAATCCCTTGTAAAGGTTCATACGTCTATCATGTATTTAAATATTTTACTAGACAGATTTCATTTCAGGGAAGGTCTGACCAGCCATCCAGTTCCCTTTACGAAGGAAAGCTGAGATAATAAAATCCTCAAGGTTTCAGCAGTGAAGGAGCCCAGACGAGGCAGCCCTCACTTGAGTTCTGGAGGAGCAGAGGGACCATGCAGCTGCATCTCTGGCTCCAGCTCAGGTGCCCTGGCACCACAATAATGAACTTCATTATTCCTCAGTCAGGTGGCATCGCTCCAAGTAAATGAAGTAATCATACAAAGGGACTGTTCCAGGGGGCCTGCAGTAAATATATCTTCAGGGCCTGTGGTGAAGGCCTCAGGACCCATTCTTGGGTTTCATCCTTCTCTTCCCTCGCGAATAGTAGTAGCAGCAGAGAAAGCCTTGTTCTCCTCCTGCAGGATGAACTCTGGCTGCCTGCCCATGTGCAGTACTTGCAAGTGTGTTGAACCTTTCACAGCCTCAAGGAAATACCAGATATGCATTCCTGAGCCCTCCTTCCTGCCCCCCCCAGTAACCCTTGTACCCAGGTGGTTTGTTAACGTGATATTTAATTTACCATTTGACCGAAAGACGAGCTTAAATTCAAAGTAAATGTTAAACGCTTGCAAAAAAATATGTATAACTGAAGTTAGGGAGCAAACTCCCTACTGGCATAGTTTTGCTAAGGATTGATCTAAATGTTACTGTTACAGGTGGGAAATTCTGGATTTGTCTTCCCAAGAGTGGCAGCAGCAAAAGCCCCATGAGAACGCACCGAGAGGCACCCGATGCTCCCAACTCGCTGGGGTCCTTCTGGAAACGTAACTCACGTTTTATCAGATTCTTCTTATGGTCAAAGAAATTAATTTCCCTCCTGCTCTCATAGTACAAACTTCCACTATTAGCCAGCAGCTGGTGTGGTGCTCGTACTGGCAAGATTTACCTTCCCAGGTGTGGGTAACAAGATGTGTTTGCAAAGACAGATGTGGTAAATACCATGGAAAGACAATTTCTCACTCCATGCCTGCGAGCTGTAAGGTGTCTTGAGCCTAAATCTATGCAACCAACCTCTAAAAGTAGAGTTTCAATGTGGCAGAGCAAGGTGTGCCTCCAAAGCTGTGACCCATATCAAGAGTAAATTATCAGGAGATTGAAGACACAGCTGGAGAAAAGCTAAATTATTTCAGTTATGATGGAGGAACTGTATTTACTTAATTAAAATTTATTTATTATTTTATTGTGTAACTACAATGTAGAGAAATGGGGGGGAAATAGCGAGCAAGATACGTTGAAAAGTTAATCTCTTTTTCACATAAAAAGTAAGGTAGTTGAAATCAAGAGGTGGTTTGAAGTTGTCAGCATTCATGACCTCAGAAATGTTTATTTTTTGCCTGATCAATATGCATTCTAAAATACACTTATTTGTCAAACCACCATGCCAAAAGAAACATGTGATATCACATGCCTTTATAAAAGAGAAACCCATCACGTTCACCTTTACTTTGTCCCCATCATGAGGGGCTTGATATTAGCCCTGGTTTTAACCCTGGTGGGTAAGTAACTAACTCATTTACTTGGATGAATTTAAAATAATATATTAAAGAAAAGGTCTCAGAATATAAAGATAGTTCACTGGCAAACATGAACTTTGTTATAGAAAAACATATTTTATGACTTTTTTGGTTGTTTATGGGGAAAAAAAGGCTTTTGGATGGTTCTGAAATAGAAGTTAATTAGAGAGGGTTATGCTATATGTACGAGATGAGACATAGCCTTTTATACTCAAATACATTAACATTTTGTGGTAGGTTTTCTTTTCCTTTGTCATTTCATTGCTCTTTTTTTTCCTTCTCTTTCAGGGAGCCAGCATCTTAACTACCGTAAGTAATTTTCCTATCAGCTAATATAATTATAATGAGTGAAATTAAAAATAGAATCTGAAAAGTAATATAGTTTTACAACAGCTAATTTTGTTCGGGTGCATTGCAAAAATGAACAAATCCATCTTTTTTTTTTTTGTTCCATACATTCTAATACACGTGCTTTAATATTTTCTGTACAGTCTCTATAATATTTCATGGGAACCATTTCTTTGCAGAACCCGATTTCAGTGAAGACAAGGTTTATACCTTCGATTATGAAAGCACGCTTCTCAGTGGACTTCCAGAGAAAGGACTTGCAAGAGCTGGAATAAGAATAAAAAGTAAAGTGGAAATTAGTGGTATTGGGCCAAAACTTTGTCTTATTAGGGTAAGAAAATGTATTCAATTTGAAAGGTAAAATTCTCGTCATACTTGACTTCTTTTTTTAAACTTTGGGGAAGTAATTAAGTTTCCTCGTGTGTTGTGCTTACTCAGGGAGAAGGTAACTGATACTGTTATTTTTTATGTAGAGCCCTAAATTCTATTTGCACTTTGCCAGGTAATTCTCAGCTCAAGCCAACCTTGGTCTTGAAGGATTTCTTCTACTTTGTGGTCAGGGAGACAATGGAATGTAATTTGAAATGCACAATAATTTATTACTGTATCAATCCAATTGTTCCAAACTGTACAACCTAGGATTATTTAATCAACTGATTTCGTAACCAGCAGAAAAAAAGGCTATAAAACATGTGACAGTAGTTGGATGTAATTCAATATTTAACATAATTAATGTCTTCTGGTAGCTTCTTTTACTGAAGGGTCCCAAGTGACACTCTTTGTCATCCTCAGCTGTATATTTTCACTGCATGCTGAGTAATTACCAGGAGTTTTGATAATGTGAAAAACACTTTTGCCTTTAACAGAAGCCTATACCTGCTTATAATGAGTGCATAGAAATGCACACTTCAACTTCTTTAAACAAACTCTTAGTTTTTAGTCTTCTGTATATGGGGAATGAAAACTATCTTTTAAAGAGATTTAATTCGGCAAATTGAAAACCGCAGATTAAAAAAGAGTGGTGGCTCTCTGATAAATGCTTGTAAATGCTGTAGCCTTCCAGCCTGAATTACCCTTCTGTTACTAGGTACTATTCTAAGTCCAGACTACAACAGATCTAGATGGGAAACATTGCTTTTCCATGACCTCTGAAAGGGGATGGATTTTTTTTTTAAACAAACAACCAAACAAGGAAACAAGAGCCACACGTGTGCAGGGCTGAGTAGAAAGCTTCCCTGGCAGAAAGGAGGCAGAAGCAGTCTTGTCCTCACCCCACATCCTCCCTCCCTCCTGCTGAAAAAGCTGTTGGTGTGCCAGGGTGAGTCTTAACCAAAAATGGACTCGTGTTCCCTAAGGCCTCCCAACACAGTTTCACTGGCCCTGGGGTATTCGTGAAAAGTTTCCGTGTCAGAAATAAATACAGAAATAATTTCAGGCAAGAAAAAGAGACAGAACTATTTTGGGGGTAAATTTTAAGCTAAAGGTAATGGTGCATTTATTCCCTTCTGCTATGGGAAAAGTTTATTTTGCTGCAGTTATATTTAAATTAGACAGTTTGGAGGGATGGTTCAGGGAATTAAACTTTCATCTGTAGCCTACTAGTTCGCATTCAGCCCAAACAAAAAGCTGCGTTCCCCGGGCAGTTTCCAACTGACAATTTTTTCATCACAAACCTGCAAGGAAGAATTGCCAGCTGTGTTCAAACCTGAGCAGACAGCGTAAGTCCTGACTGGGCCCTGAGGGCTGGAGAAAACTGCCTTGCCCTGACCCTGCAGAGCAGTCCCAAACGCGCCCGTACGCAGCATGCCAGGAGCATGTCCAAGAGGCAGCACGAGGGATTTGCTCCCGAACAGCCTCCCCTGTAAGCTTCAGTTACTGGGCTTGGCAGTGATCTCCACCAACAATAACAAAAACAAATATGAAAGTGCAGTCTCCAGCGATTTGCTGCATGAGGATTTAGTTTGTGTGGCTTTCTGAGACATTAATCTGAGTCTTGCATCATATCGTCCGCCTGAGGTGTCAGAGAAAAGTCCCTTTAAATTGTCAAAATACATAGAAGGGAAGGGTCCTCTGAGAAACTAAGCTAAACATGCCCATTCCCGTGGGGTAGGAATTATTCGAGTTAAGCACAGTTTAGTACAACTTTCTACTTGCTTGGATGTGGCCCAGGTTGAGGCTGGAGCGTGAAGTGCAGAGCACGGTTGGAGCCAGTGCCTGAGCCTTGGGTCCTACAGCAAAACATGAAGGGAATGATGATTTCTGTGATCTGCTGTCCACTGCTCACGCTAATTCTGACTGTCTGGCTGGCCCAGCAACCATGCTGTTATTAGTTTCAGACTGCTGCCTGCGCTCTGTGACCCCGGCGAGGGAAATGACAGAGTTCACAACAGGAGTTAATGATGCTTTATGCAACATTAACTTTCTCCTGCAACTTCCCGCAGATCTTCCATACTACTTTTGGGGTAGCAACCTGCTTCATGTGGCTCGTCTCCGGCTCATTTCTCTGCACGAGTCAAACTTTGGCAATATGGATTGTCTGTGGAACAGAACAGAGTGCAGTGGCTCTGCAGTATCACAGTCATTCGCATTGCTCTCTCTCCTTTTCTATATGGAAATATGTGTATCAACTAGTCATGCTAAATTACAACTTCTAAGTTTACCCTTTGAAGAGGCTTTGCAATACTTACAAGTGTCTTTTCGACGTGAGTAAAGCTCTAGATGCTTATGCGCGTTGAAAAAAAAAATCGACTGCGAAAAAAAATTAACGAGGAATTCCATTCCCCCTTTGTTCCAGATTCACTCCATCGAAGCAGGAGAGTACAATGGTGTCTGGCCCACGAGCTCGTTCTCTCGATCCCTCAAACTGACCCAGGCACTGACCGGGCAGCTCAGCAACCCCGTCAAGTTTGAGTACAGCAACGGCCACGTTGGAAACGTTCTGGCTCCCGATTCCGTCTCGGAAGACGGTCTTAACATCTACAGAGGGGTTATGAATGTGCTGGAGCTGAGCATAAAGAAGATGCAGCACTCCTACAGTTTACAGGAGGTGAGATTTTTGGTTTGGCCGTCATGGTGGCTTTGTAAATAAATAAGCCTTCTCTTCAGAGCCTTCTACCTCGTTTTCTGAATTCATCCTTGACATGAACTCCACTAATAAGAAACACCCAGGCTTGGGAAATCGTGATTAAGTTGCTCTTATGGGACAACTTTTGATGGAGATATGTTTAAACAGGACAACAGAGGAGCAGATTTTTATTGTGGTTGGTGAAAGCATTTCAGAAAGTGCATTTGCGGTATTAAATCCTTAGAAAATCTGGCTTATTATTTAGAGAAAGTAAACTCCTGTGAAAGCTGAAGCCTACATAAAATTTGAGTACTGTATTAAAACAAGCTTAAACACACAGCTTAACAGTAAAGCGAAAATAACAGTAATTTGACTTTTTTTCACCAATCTTACACACTTTAATCTCTTCTAGCTCCTCTTTTAGGAGGAAAACAGTATATATGTCATGGCATTACTGTAATAGCTTTGACAGTTGCAGCTGATGCTCTGTTGGAATTTCCACTGTTTTTCAGGTTTTAATATATTAGTCAAGGTAAATCATCTGATATTGCTATTCACCACAGAAATTGCAATGTGTTTAGTTTTTGTGAAACCATATTTACCTTGATTAGAATACATTCGATTCAGAGATCAGCAAAAAACCTTGAAATTATTATACTTTCATGTTATTTTTATTGAAAATGTAGACCAGAGTAACTTTAATTTTCTTGAAATTTATTTTTATGTAAGTAGAGTTGTTTCTGGGAGAGGAACTACATGATTTAATAATTTCACTCCGTTTGTTTTACATAAAAATCCGTGTGGTGGAGTTGCATATTCTGCATCACTATTTTCTCAAATCTGGTTTCACATCTTAATTCTTTCTAATTCAGTTAGCAGCATGTCCAATTCTCTCTGCTAGGCAACAGATGTGGCTTCACCTCCCAGAATTATTTCCAAGTTTCCTTTGCTTTTCTCAGATAGCAAATGATTAATGAGCTTTGGCATCCTTGCTTGACAATCTCGAGTCACCCTGTAAGGGAAGATAAGCATTATTAGTTCCAAAATCTGAGCTGCAGAGAGGTTTAAAGGACTAACCTGGGAGAGTCTGCAGCCCATCCTGTGGGTGCAGGGTATCTGAGCTGGCCAGGAGCTGCACACAGCCAGAAAGTCCAGACAGACTGGAGTCTAATTCCTCCCGCTGAACTCTCCGGGCAGGACGTTCCCACTTAAAGTCTGGATGTCTCTACCATCCCCTGAAGTCTGCAGAGGAGCCCCACACCTGTATTTGCAGAGCACAAGTCTTTCAGAAAGCTTGGGCAATTCTTATTTCTAGTCCTTTCCAAAGCCACAGTGTCTCCAGGAATTGTGTTAAGCTGAAGATGAAGTGGGTATGTCTTGCCTCCTGATCACCCCGTGACTATTTTGCTGTTCTGACATAGCCCAGAGCTGCTCTCTGCACTGGCTATGCTATAAATAACAATGAAAAACAAAATCATCAAAATAACTCTTCCTCCTAAAATGCAATCAAATATTTTTCCTCTCCAAAACTCTCATTGACTGAGGAGATTTAAGAGCTCTTATAAATGTATATGCTCAAAATATTATTGAAGAGCTCAGCTAAAACTGCAAACTCAAGAAAACCCACAATCAAAACTCTGTTATCCTGAAATTCTTTTTAATTATTGCTGTTCATATTGTGACAGATCATCTGATACTGCAAGACTTGTTCCATAGGCATTTATGAGCTGTCTATAAAAGCAAGTTTTAAGGGCAGAATGTCATCTCCAACCTTGGAATACTTTGCTGTTGCAATTTCATCCTGACTGATCAAATTATTTTGACACTTTTTGTTAATATTCCTCCAATCGTATTTCATAATCAACAGCTCTAATTGAGAATTGCTACTCCCCTTTCCTGAGGCTCCAAGTGAAACTTTGGGAACTTTAGTTCTCTCAGTGCAACTCTGCTTTGGCTCACTGGAAACCTGTACATGTAAAAAGGAGATGAAAGTAACGATCATCCCAATTTTGCTTCTGGAGAGCATAATGCAAAAAGAAGAGTTAATTTCCATCGGTAATTTTGAAAACACAGAATTAAACAGGAGATTCCATGTGGTGAGTTGAAGCTTTGCGTAGAAGTGAACTTCTCTGACCCTCTTCTCCTTTTTGCCAGGCTGGGATTGGAGGCATTTGCAATACAACATATGCAATTCAGGAAAACAAGAGAGCAAACCTAGTCTACGTGACCAAATCCAAGGACCTGAACAGCTGTGAAGAGAAAGTTCAAATCGTCACAGGTTCAGCAAACACTCACCCGTGCCAGGCCTGCCAGAAGGTAAATTAGAGTGGTATTATGTGTATGTGTTTCATATTCTTATGCTGAGCACCATTAGGTATCCACGCTATCTGCTGCTTTGAAATGCTAAAAACGAGGGAAGAGTCAGGTCTGCTGTATCCAGTTGTCAGTATCCTCTTTCTGTATGAAAATCAGCCCACAGAGAAGCAGAGGTCTGTGCTGCAGACTGCCATGCAGGCACACTTCAACCAGCTCAAACTTGCTGGCTTGGAAACCATTAATTATCAGCATGAGTTAATTCACCTACTCTGGTGGGTAAAAAAACAGCCACGATGTCCAGTTCCTGCTATTCAAGACAGGTACTGCTGCGTTTTATTACAATCCTCCCTTTGAAATAAGAAACTGTGTGTTTCAGGCAGCTGCTCTCCTCACAAAATGTGTCTCCTTCTCAAGGGAATGACCAATTACCTCTATTTGGGAAAAGGAAAAAACAGCTAACACTTCTTAGCAGTAAAAGTAATGGAGGCAGGCAGCATGCCTGACCTCTCCCATGGAAGGGAGTGCACAGAATTCACATCAGCTGCTCTTACGGCCAATGAACAAAACAGCCCTGGAAAATAAGTGGGTTGAAGTGGGTGATGTAATAGCTTCCAGTCACAGAATTTAGAAGTTCAATGACTTTTTCTTTTCTTTGTTTCTTTGCTTTTTTGATATTTTAAAGAGAAACAAGAATTCCCGGGCAGCTGCTACTTACAGTTACAAAATTAAATATACACGCAGTGAAGCTGTAATTACACAAGCTGATGTCGAGGAGATCCACCAGTTTGCACCCTTCAATGAGATAACGGGAGGAAATGCCATAGTACAAGCAAGGTACTGTACATATGCCTTTAATTCAGCAGCTAGCTCAGCAACTCACTGATCTGGTCAAATTCCATAAGTGAAATAAATCCTTTACTTCCACAGCCTATTGTTTGCCAGTATTTAATTACATAAAATCCCAAACAGTTCATAAAAACAACCTTCACCATTAGTAGTAAATCTCAAACATGCACATCACTATCCAAATTTTGTTAGCTAAACTTGGCAGGGTTTGACTGTTTCGTTTCTCGGGGATACTTGATTTATGTCATAAAAGCCAAAACAAATGCAATTCCATCTGAAAAATTGTGAACTAATATATTTGAAGTAAAATACTTTGAAAGACAGTTACTCATAGAGAGAGAGTTCCCTGGAAAATAATAATGCGGTAAGAGACCCTTGGAGACTAATTCACAAGAAACCAAGAAAGGACTTTGGATTCCTAAATACAGTGGGCTGCTTGCAAATCTCCCATCAAAACTGCTTCTACATAGAAATCGAGTTTTATTGCATAACAATTGGGCACAAGGCATGTAAAAAGCATTTGCTTTTCCATGACAAGTTTTGCGTATTTCTTAAACAAGTTTGGGCCAAAACAAAAATACGGCTGTGTGAGAAATCATGCCCCTGCTCACTGTTAGCTCTAGCACACAAACTCTCTGCGTTTGAAAGTGATCTCATCTGTCAAAATCATCTACCGAAAAAATGTTGAGTTCCCTAGTTAATTATGGACTCTGTCTGCAGGAGTGCTCTACTGAAGGGAGAGGCTTTTTGCATGAAGGTCACCTTGCAGAAATTACACCTCAATCCCACCCCTCAACTGCTGTAATCTTGCATTGCTGCAGCAGCTTCTGCATAATCTATTGGTTATAAATATACAGTTTTGGAAACTGCAGCCTCAGAAAATTCATGTCAATAACTCACCAATTAACTTCACTTATATAATGAACATGTTCAATTTGGCTAACCAAAAAAAAAAAACCAAACAGAGCAGTAAAGGTAAAAGTGACTTTACTATCCTGTGCAATCAAGGTGTAGATGGACACAACTGCAGCGCTTTTATCAAATTATGGGCTGTTGTGAGTCAGCATCAGCCTGGAGACAATGGACTTATGGTGCTTTACACTCTCATTCTGCAGAGATTGTCTTCTGCAAAGATGTTCTTTCTCAGCCCTCAGAAGGGTGGTGCCTTTCCCCTTCCCATTTTGTCTGGATTTTTAGCATTGCCCAGCAAGAAAGGGACAAATACAAGATAGCTGGGAAGATGTGGATATCTCACTCAGTCTTCAGATGTTATTTCTACAGTACACTCTCTCAAAAAAAGGAAAAAAAAAAAACTATCAAGGATTTAAAGCAGCCAGAGCTGAGTTTTCTGACCTGTTCAGCGTAAGACTCTTGCAGCACCTTTCAAAGCCAAGAGAGGTTTTACTGTGGTTTCACCTTTTTAATCCTATCTTCAGTATTCATTTGCTCTTCTCTTCAGAGTATAACATTTTGCCATCTATTCTAGGCAGATATATCTCTTCCCAAAACAAGGCAGATGAAGACATAATAGATTCATCGAGATCTGGAGGGGCGAATTAAATCTGTCCAAGTGTACCTGATTTTCTGATTTCTGACCCAAAAGCCCTTTCAATAATGCTGTATAAAATTCCAAGAGAGAACAAATCTCTGCTGATTCTGTAGCGGTTTCTATTCACGTTCCAGTAGCTTGTCTGCAAAGCAGTTACACACTGTTTCTGCAGCAGTTCTCGGCAATCCATGTGGAAGGGGTGAATAGAGATGCTGCAGAAGATCACAGAGATTTCAAAATAAACACGCCAATTTTCTACAGAGATTTTCAGGTACTGAGTAGCACAGTAATATGGCTTCTGAAATGTTTTTGATTGTTCTCTACAGATGCCTAACTTCATTATGGTGTCCTAAATGGCCCATTTTGGGCATAATTGGTAGGATAGCTTGAGTCCAGCTGAAAATGCAGCAAAGGTAGCAAATGTTTACAAAGACAGCCTCTCATTGGAATTATTCTTAATAACAAAGGGTGAAGGTTGGTTGCTTCTTGAAAAGTTTCCAAAAGGTTCAGTACTGTTCCAAAGACTAATCCTGAATTTATCTGGCCCTTTTTGTTTGATAAATCCAACTTGAAACTTCATGAGAACCTCTTTTTGCAGTCCCCAGGTTATTCAGCTTATATGGGGAACAAGCTTACCAGGCAAAATGGGGGAGGGGAAGTAAAAAGTTTCAATTCCTTTTGAAGCTTCCAGGAGACACAGGCATGTAACAGCTTTTATGAACTTCTTAAAAGGTTTAAATTAAATGATAGCTAATGAACAATTTTCCCATCTGTGTTCTCCTACATTCCTTAATTTAATCTGTAAGACACAGCGCAACACACAGTTCCTGTGATCATCAGGCTGCAGCTTCTCACCTCCTTCTTCTTCCTTAAATTCTCAAGCCGGGTTATTGCCAATGGAAGGCAAGGGCTGGCTCTGATCTGAGCCCTGCTGTGCAAGCGCACACCTTCCAGGAGCTCTGACTATCGTGTCCAAATGCATCTGTTTGTAAACATCTTTTCCCCTGAATAACAAAACCCTTCTGAAACAATTGTAGCTGCACTGTAATGCAGGGAGGCAGAATTACTGAGGGGTTTTTTTTAGTTTGTACCCTGCACCTTGTGATGTTTTCTTCCTGGGGTTCTCCATTCCAGGCAGAAACTTACTTTGACTGATGTGCAGCAGCAGAGGGCAGAGGTGCCACCAAAAGAATATCAGAATCGTGGGTCACTTCGGTATGAGTTTGGCAGTGAATTGCTTCAGCTTCCCGTGCACTTATTCAAAATAAGAGATGTGGAAAGCCAGGTAAAGTTCAGACACCGGGCAGGCTCCTTGTTGGACACTGGAATCTATGCGTGGGGGACACAATGCATGTGACCTTGCTGCATTTTCATCTTCCTGCAGATAGAGGAAAGCCTGCAAGACCTAGTAGAGACCACCTCTGACCAGCTCCCCAGCGATGCACCAGCAGAAGCCCTCAAGCTTCTGCACCTCTTTCGTGCAGCAAACGAGGAGAATTACGAGTCGGTGTGGAAGCAGTTCTCCGCTCGGCCAGCGTACAGGTACAGGCAATAGAGGTCGTGCTTCTTCCGCTGGTAAACCCTGCTGGAGACCCTTCTGTTGAGAGGCAGACGTGGAGAACGCTCCTCACCTGTGCCCTTACAGGCGCTACATCTTGGACGTAGTCCCCGCGGTCGCCAGTCACCGAGCGCTCCGGTTCCTGCGGCGCAGGATGGAAAGGCAGGAGCTCACCAGCTGGGAGGCGGCTCAGACACTGCTTGTGGCTCTGCACTCGAGCACACCAACCCAGGACGTGATGGAGGAAGCAACAGTAGGGTTCCCTGAACGCTCTCAAATCACTCTTGGCTGGTTTCTAGCATCTGTTGTATTTATGCCTTTGACGAGATATTAAAGGCTTTGAAAATATAAAGGCTTTATGTCCTCCAGCGAGGTTGAAAGGACTTTGTTTCCTGCCTGTTTTAAGGGGAGGAGAATGCAAATCAAAAGGGCAAAAATGAGTCCACAATGAAACAGGAAAGAAAGAGTAAAATACCCCTCAGGGACAAAGGTTATTGCTGCAAACAGTGGTTTCTAGTCTCCCTTTATCCAAATGTACTTCACAGTTACATCAGATTAGATCTCTAACTGACTGTCTACAAAGACAAGGGAGCAAGAAATACATATTTGTTATATCCATGTATTCATCCCGACTGACCTAGAAGGATTGGTATGAATTGAGATCTACCCAAATCGAGGGAATTATGCCAACATGAAGGAAATGTAGAAGAAAGTCTAATTATTTTTACAATTTTTTCTTTATCTTCAGTGTTTAATTCTAGCCTCAGATGCAAGAAACTGCCTCTGCCTACCCTAGGTAGAGACAGCAAACCTCAGACTAGAGGTTTGCTCTCAGTGAAAGCCTGTTCAGAGATGTTCTGCTTCCCGCACAAGAAAGCAGTGGGCTGATGCCTCCTGACAGCTCTTGCCTTTATACAGAATATTCCTGCCTGCCCAAAATACTGAGGTCCATTCACAAGGAATCTCAGGCTTGTTGTACCTATAGCTGGGGCGATCATAAAACCTGACGAATGTTTCTAGGATAAGGTGTGTTTTTCCATTCCATAACCAGGGGATTTCCTCCCTTTGGATTATAGCCTATGCCAAATTTAAATCTGGAACCCCATAAAAGCAACAGATCTGCCTTCCAGATGTTACGTGGGATTACTTTACAATTGCATTGTCAAGTCTGGTACTATCCACTGATTAACTGAAAATCCATCAGTACAAACATATCAAAAGCCTGGGTTTGTCTTGCGTTGGGCAGAAACACGTCTTTTAATATTGTTTCTTCTCATTAATGGTAGTAACGAGGCACTGCTTTCTCCCCAGCTCATTGTGAAAAAGCATTGCCCACGCTCAAGCACCGTGCTTGGGAAGGTTTGCCTCCTCAGCTACGCGTCGCTGTGCCACAAACAGTGCTCTTCAGCTGACTCCTGCTCCGAATGTCTCCAGGTAATCACACTGTTATTTATCATTTAGAGGAAAAATTAAGCCCCGACTTCTTTCCTCATTATTCAGAAAGCTGCATTTCACTTCACTACAGAGTCTCCTTTGGGGAAAGGAACCCCAGTTGGTTAAATACAGAGTTTTTATCTTCAGATTAGCACACAAAAGAGAGGGAGAGGAGGAAGCATGTAATTCATAACCCTTTCTATCTGAGTATCTCAGGGTGCTTTATTGCCAATTATTAATGAAGTCCCATGGCATTGCTCGAAAACACTTCAAATATAGGTACTTATCTATACTTATAAATCAACTGAGCGACACAAAAGCCCAGGTTTTTCCTGCAGTCATGTATCCCATCCATTTCTGAGCCAGAAGCAGAGCCCAGTCAGCCACACAGGCTATAAGCTCTTCATGAGGGTAATACCCTCCCTGTTCTGCCCTGCTTTTAATCAGCGGGCCTCAAAACAACATCAGTAGTCATTAAACAGCATTTCCCAGTTCTAAAAATGCATGTCATGGTTTTACAGAGGCCAACCCCTCATCCAGTAACAGAGAGGGAAAGAGAGAGAGGGGTTTTCACTCTTTGGTGCTGGTCAGTTCAGCGTCCCCAGCAAGAGCAGCGTGTTCCAAACACACCGTGTGCTTGACATGATTGGTTTTCCTGCGGCACACGGGCATGGCCAACATTCCTACACACGTCTCATGTGTTACAGCTGCCACCAGTGCTCTTGAGCTAATTAAATCTGAGGAGCCCTGTGTCAGAGAGTGAAAATTCTTCCCCAAAGCAAATGATTGTATAGGCTTATTCAATGCATTTCAAATGTCCATTCATTTAATTAGTGATATCAGTGGGCTGCTTCTGTGCCATCAAGGGATCTCAAATGCGTTATTTTGAAGTGCAGAAATGTATTGAAATTATTCTTTAACATCTCTGTTTCTTTTTTAGAGCCATTTGTTAGTGTAGAAAACAGATATCTAATAGGATTTAGTTCTTTTCTTATTCAGCCTTCAGACAACTACTTCTAATCTTGACAGCTAATGCAAGTATGATCCCGTTGCTTATAACAAAGGCTGTAAAATGACCTGATTTTTTGGCAATGATCTCATTTGCCACCTACTAATCCACACTAAAAAGAGGCTATCATAGCTGGTTAAGGGCAAGACCACCAACCATATCTTCAGGAATCTTATTTAAGGGTCTAAAGCTTTAACTGTATTTGTATTTTTGCACCTGTCTTCAACCATGAGACAGAGATATTCAAGCAGCATTATTTCAAGGTTCCCAGCTCACCCTAAAAGCAGTGGGAACTAGCTCCTAGCCATTATTTTTGCCTTTAAAAATCTTACTTGATAACTTTAAGGTATAGTGATGAAGCAGCTGTTCATTGCAGCTTTCTTGGCTATACCTGTCCTATGAATAAAATGTTCTATTCATGAGGACAAAAAAAAGGAATTTGAAAATATTTAAAATAAATGAATTGAGCAAACTGAAATTATGAAAGTCAAACCACAGAATAGGCTGGGGGATGGAATAGAGATAAGAGCTGGAATTGAACTCAACAGAATTTGTTTTCTTTTTTTCAGCTTCTCCATGGTTTTGCAGGAGAGGCATTGAGCAAGTCTAGCACAGAAGAAATTTCCCTGGCTTTGAAAGCCCTTGGGAATGCAGGACATCCAGCCAGCATCAAGCACATCAAGAAGTTTTTGCCAGGATATGCAGCTGGTGCCTCAGATTTGCCTCTCAAGGTCCACACAACTGCTGTGATGGCCCTGAAAAACATAGGCCTGAAAGACCCAAAAATGGTAAGGAAACAAAGCTGCCTCCTTTGCACCTGCAGCTTGCACTTGCAAGGCTGCTAATAGGTCATGGGTGATGAGGGGAAAACAGATCTTTTCCTCAAAAATAGTACAATTTATTTCTTTTAAGTACTTAGTACTTTTAGTACTAGTACTTACTTTTAGTACTTTTTAAGTACTTAGCCAGTCCTCAGTTGGCATGTCTTATGTCTTTTGACATTAACCTCCATTATTTCAGACTGCAACAAAAACCCCATTAAAAGGATACATTCATTGTTGTTGAAGACAAATCAGTATTTCCATTGCAAAACATTCGGTTTCCAAGGACATTAGACAGAAAACTGAGTTATTGACCCACATGTGTTTAGTGCTACTTCACCTCTGGTCTGTGAGAAAACCACAAAACAAGGTTTTCGGGGAATCAACATTTAATACTGAGTGTCACATCTAATCGTAATTCAAGACCAGGTCTTATTGTAAATAGATACTAGAGGTTTGCATCCTAATTACAAATTTACAGACATTGTGTGGGCCTAAGTCATAAACAGAGCATTTACTAAATGTGACTTTTGCCCCTGACTGAGATGATTATTAGATCCCACACACAATGGCTACACCGGCGTGCTCTCATCCACCACAGATATCACTTTACAATCATTTTCACCTTAAAGCAATTTGCCTCTTAAAGGAAACCTTTTCAAGGTTTTCAAGACTTTTTTCCCCTGTTGTTGAATTTTTTTTGTTTTATATACATCAATTCTTAACATAAAAAAGTAAAATAGAAGCTTTCATTAACTACTCACCTACTAATCTGTATCAGTTTTTCCATTATACTCATTTTTTGCACGTGACTCCCAGTTTGAGTGCACGTATTGATTCACAGACAATGGTGTGCCAGGGTATGCTTTTAAGCAAAAGAATAAAGAAACAATTTACTAGAGTGCAGGAGCTGGATGGGGAAAAGCAGGGGGGCAGGAGAGAATAGCAAGGGTAGGAGTTAGGGTATTTGCTGGGGAAGAAAAGGAAGCCAATTTGGTGTTTGAAAACAACACTGTGTCTCTGATTGCTCCTTGGCCTGGCTTTCCACATGTGACCCAGACCACTCTTTAGTTCCATTTTCTATGCATTTTCTTTGGAGAAATTCGATCTGGAGTGACTTAATGATTATGACCACTTTTTTCATTGTTCAGAAAAACCTTTAATGCCTGGTTTGCAGCTAGGTATTCAGCCATATTTGCTTTAAACAGACTTAATTCATGGCCTGTCTCTTTTATTGTTTAATTTGAAAAGGCAGTTGCATTTAGGAAGAGGCTACTGCATCTCTGTCACCTCTTTTATGTTGGTCTTTGATATTCAACATATTCAAATTAATAAAACCAGTCAGGGTCTTTCCAAATTTTAAGTTTCCTGGATCACTCTTCACTCCAGTGCCCAGATGTGCACTCTGCCAGGAGTGGGCTGTGCAGAGGGGTTGCCAGAACAGTGGCACACCATCCACATCCATTTCAAAGTTATGGCTTTGGTGCCACTCATGGAAACTGCAAAGGTTCCAGCACAAAATTTGTCTTGGTACTGAAAATTGCTGAGGTCAAGCACCTTGGTCACAAGTAGTACCGTGGAAATTACGTTTATTGCATAAAATTTTGGTTTAAGCTGCCTGCACCGCATAGAGATTTCTGGTAATAAATTGGGGTTTATTTGTTTCATTTCTATTCTATTATTCAGCAAAAAGGGCCCCAGAAGGTCAAATTATTAGAAATAAGTTACAGCTTTGTATGTAGGGATAAGTGATCACTGAAATCGCTTCTCAGGTGAGTAATGGATTACTGAAATCTCCTTTACGTACAGTGGGATAGTTCAAAAAAGGGATGATAGGCCTGATGTAGAAGTTACCCAGTGGAGTTCTTTGGCTTTGATTGTCTAGGAAGTCAGACTAGATTACCATAATGCCCTTCCAACCCTCGGACTATGAAACCAGGCACAGCGTTGCCGTAATAACTAAACAATACAAATTTCTACTGTGCCAGCGGTGAACGAATCATTCACTGCTGCTGAACGGTTGCTAGCAGAACATTCAAGCATACAGTAAAATTGAATATACCTTTTTTTTTTTTTCAGGTCCAGGCTATTACCCTTGAGCTTTTCCTGAATCACAAAATTCATCCTCGGGTCCGAATGCTGGCTGCAGTGGTTTTGCTTGAAACCAAGCCAGGCCTTCCAATAGTGATGACATTAGCTGATGCTGTGCTGAAGGAACCCAGCATGCAAGTGGCAAGTTTCATCTACTCTCACTTGAGGGCCCTGGGTAGAAGCACAGCTCCAGATCTTCAAGTGATGTAAGGAAAATCCGGATCCCTTTCCCAGCAGAAAAACTTGCTGCAGACTAATTGAGGTGTTAACGTGCTCACCGAACTTTCTCTGCAGGGCTTCTGCCTGCAGAATGGCTATCAGAGCGTTAAGTCCCAAATTCGACAGATCTGGGTATCAGTTCAGCAAGGTTTTCCGCTTCAGTACGTTTAAAGGTAAGACTCAGAAGGTTTTGTAGAAAATCATATGCTGGGGATGTGTGGGGGGAAAAACAAATTGTACAGTATGAGACCCCAATTTTCCTAGCCAGCTGTTAGCTGCAAATTGTTCCTCTGTATTCTCCTATGTTCAGTGGGGAAAAGAAAATAAGAGTGTCAGGCTCTCCATTTGGAGAGTGTTTAGGTCCCTGTGTGGTTTGCATTGTACACTGCCAGCATGAAATTACCAGAGGGCTTGTGGGGCTCTAACCCTCTGTTTTCATTAGTCGGTGAGGCACATGCTCCTGTAGCAAATGCTGTAGTCTCAGTGGTGCTTAACAATTTCCTACCATTGTTCAGCACCAAACAAACAGAAGGGACCGAAATTACTGCTGAAGTGGATTAATTTCTACCAGTGTTGAACACCTACAACTCCTGCTGAATTCAAATGTGTTGCTAAATACTCTTCACCCCAACAGTTGTGCCCAGTGAAACAGAAAACTCTGAAAACATTCACATGTGACAATTCATTGCACCCACGAGCAGCTACCTCAGGCCTATTGTCCAAAGATCTTCCTTGCATCTTCCTACCAGGATTCTTTGCTGGAATGAGCAGATCCATGCACAGGATCTGGAGACTGACCAGTCACATCAAAGGGAGGAGAGGAGCACATAAAAGTGCAGTCAAAGCAGGGAGGACCAGATTAGATGACAGGTCTTGATGGGCCAAATTGTAGCTGTTGCTATTTTCCATGTATGGTTTTTTTCTCAGTAGATTTTTTAAGCAACTCCCCCGAGTAAATGACCATGGCAGCCTCACGATTGGGCATATGTAGCTGGCAGACTAGGGAGATTATATCTCCAAACACCCTCTCCTTATACATGCTTTTTATCTATCAGGAGTTGGATGGTTTTAGCACTTTTGTTATTCACTAGCACATGATAATATTTTGTTTCAAAGCAATCAATGTCAGACTCTGAAATATCTGAAATGTACAGTCTGAGTGTACTTCTACCTTCTTTTTGGAGGCAGGAATGTGGTTTGAAGGACTTTTGTAGATCTTATTAGTGTCCTGTCCCAGTTTTGTGGGCTTTACATGACCATTTAATCTGCTCCATAACAGAAATAAATATAATACATGCAGCAACAATCACAGTAACATATTATACACTGCTTGCTGCCTCAGTGATGCAGACTGAGCTCGCCCAAAGAAATACAGTCACTAATAAATGCGAATGCATGTGAACTTTTGTACTGTGTAAAATGCATTTAGGGATAGATACATTTTTCTATTAATAGGCAGATATGAGTTTCTTGTTTTAGGCACTCGTTTTGCCATCCTATCTTTTGCTTTTAAAATTAAGCTGTTTGAATTTTCACACAGTGAGGAAGAAGGGTGCAGCATGCACGAGGGACGCTGGCAAGGGGACTATGTGAAAGGGAATCTTTTTTTCTGGCTGTAGCCTGGAAATGCAGCACATCAGGGAATTGCTGTTACTTCCCAGTGAGGAACACTGTCAGAAATTTGGTTGCAATCTAAACCTCTCATCCTTGAAGAATAAAGAACAAGATCCCTCTCTCACACGTGCCAGTCTTAGAGTTGGATAACTCAGCTAAATTAAGTCAATCTCTTACTACACCGGTGTGGGAAGAGGATCCATCCTCCAGCTTTCTGATTTGATTTGTCACCACCAGGCACAGGTGCAATGTGTTCCAGCAAGTCCATCCTGCAGGAGTTGCCATAGTGACGGCTCCAATGCAGTACCTATTTCCTTGATGAAAACAAAACTCTGCCCTCAGCATCGCAGATCTTTGTGGTGCTAGGTGCTGAATTTTTAATGACAGGCAATAATGTCAGCTGAATCCATCTCTAACCTGGAATCTGTCACACATGGCCGCCACAAATGGTGCTTCATGCTCTACACACTGATACTGAAATCATAGGGGTGACACAGGTTCTGCTCAGTGTGAGGACTGAGAGAATCTGACTCTCAGATTCATATAATTAATATGTGTACTAATATTAATAGGTACCAAAGACTGCTTTCTCTGATCACTAATTTCTCTATCCCTCATCTTTGGGGCAAGGCATTTAGTCAGATCTATGCAGGTGTCATCACACCCTCACAGTAAGGTGGCAAATATTTTCTCGGAGCATTAGCACTATGTAAAGCCTGAGGTATGGAAAATATTCCTGCTCTCTTCAAGTTAAGGAATTCTATATAATCAATCAATCATTTATAAGCAACACTTCTTATTAAGTATCAGGAAGTACCACAGGGTTTTTCACTAATAGTTTCCGTGGGTTAGAACATGAAAAAGAGCTTTAACAAATTCACTAAAAGTACTGTGCCTCACTTCTAGTGTCCAGTCTATGCAACACCCAGGATTGCTCTGGCTAAGCTCATTGAGAGAAAAACCAGCTTTCACATTTCCAAGTCTCATGTCAACTCATTAGTAATGTCCCAGTGTGGCATCACTTTGCTTTTTCTTTTCTAGAGGATCAGCATTCAAATGTGAGCTTTTGTCTCCTTACTATCTGCTGAAGGCTCTCCACTTATTTCTCTCACTACAATAGGGTGGCACAAATACCTGTGTTTTGACTGCAGGAGCTGTTACTGAACCCCACAGGTTGTAGGTAAATAGTGTCCAGCACTTCAAATGGCACAGAAGCTTTGTACAGCAAAACAGGGAGGGCAGTGTAGTAAAATTCCAATTCATACATACTTGCCTGTCCTCCAAATGGTGTGGGAAGAGAAGAGAGAGGAGGGCTGGAAGAAAGGAAGCACACCAAGGATGCCTATGTATCCTGTCAGCCTTATTCCTTTTGCAACCTAGGGACACTTAAAGAAGCCTTGGGATTACTTTAACTCATAAAACAGGACAAGGTATATAACTGTGCAGAGGTCATGAAGAAAACGTGACTGTGTTCTGCACTGATCATCTGTATCTAAAAACATTACAGATGATAAATATAAACGGAGAAAATAAATAGAAACAAATTATGTTTGCTCGAAGTTCACTCAATAGTTAACAATAACTTAACAATTGGTGCATTCCATGTAAGGATCACAGCATTTGGAAATAGATGTATTAAATTGCCTCTGAGTCATTTGAGAGACAAATCTATAGCTCACCATCTGTCCTTACAGGGCATCTGCATCACTTTCCCTAAACTGTTAACAAAGGAAGGCAAATCTGTTTCCACTTCTGATCCCCTTTGTCAAGGTGCCCTAACTGATGTCTCATAAAAGCATTTCATAGGCTGACGCTGCAGACTTTGACTGGACGTGAAGGACACGGGCAGGCGTATTTTCCATACTGGGACAAGTGGGCCCGTAGGAATCCCCTGAGGTTCAACCAGACCAAGTGCCAGGTGCTGCACCCAGGTCGGGGCAACCCCCTGTACCAACACAGTCTGAGGGACAAACAGATCAAGAGCAGCTCTGCCAAGAAGGACTCGGGGGTGCTGGTTGACGAGAGCCCGGACACGATCTGGCAACACAGGCTGGCAGCCCAGAAAGCCAACTGTAGCTTGGACTGCAGCCAAAGCAGCGTGGCCAGCAAGTCAAGGGAGGTGATTCTGCTCCTCTCCTCTGCTCCTGTGAGCCCCCACCTTGAGTGTTGCATCCAGCTCTGGTGTACCCAGCACAGGAACAACACCAGCCTGCTGGAGCGAGTCCAAAGGAGGGCCACCAAGAGGATTGAATGGACAGAGCACCTCTCCTATGAGGAAAGGCTGAGAGAATTGGGTTTGTTCCGACTGGAGAAGAGAAGGCTTTGGGGTGACCTAATTGTGGCCTTCAAGTGCCTGAAGGGAGACTACGAGAGAGCTGGAGAGGGTTTTTACACAAGGGCGTGGAGTGATAGGACAAGGGGGAGTGGCTTCAAACTGACAGAGAATAGGTTTATGTCAGATATTAGGAGAAATTCTTTACTGTGAGGGAGATGAGACACTGGCACAGCCTGCCCAGAGAATCTGTGGATGCCCCATCCCTGGAAGTGCTCAAGGCCAGGTTGGATGGGGCTTTGAGCAAACTGGTCTAGTGGAAGGTGCCCCTGCCCTTGGCAGGGGGGTTGGAAAGAGATGATCCTTGAGCTCCCTTTCAACCCAAACCATTCTATGAGTCTATGATATAGCAGAAACAACAGGTAAAAAAGCATAACCACCATGCAGTGATCAGGAGGTTTGTAACTTTGCCCATTATGAGCTGCAAAAATGCAAAATATTCTGTTTCTAACTGTTTTATTACACCAGTTTTAGAGCTGGGTTTTCTGGCCTTGCTCATATCATGCCATAGCAGTTGAGGTACAAATTAGTAAATACATACAATCTGCACACTGTAACTTAAACACTAACTGTGCTGTGTCTTACTGTCTGTTTCTCTTCAGAGTCCCTTATGAGTGGGCTGGCAGCTAAATATCTGGTATTGAATAATGCGGGTAGCTTAATTCCAACCATGGTAATGTCCCAGCTGCGGACACATTTCCTTGGAAGAGTGGCTGATCCCCTGGAGGTAATTGGGTCTGCCCACAGTTTGCCCTCTCATCCCCTCTTAAAACCATCATCCAACTGACATTTACACTTTACTTCTTCCCACAGGTGGGAATAACAGTTGAAGGACTGCAGGAGTTGTTTGCTAAAGGTTACTCTCCTGACAGGGACTGGGAGAATGACTATGACTTCAAGAAAACCCTGAAAAAGGTAAATTCTGGGGGGAAAGAGAGTCTCTAAGACATCACTTCCTCAAATGCTATGAAGAATTAGACTTTTTCCATCTTCTCACGCAGCTCTCTGACTGGAAGGCATTCTCCAGTGACAAGCCTTTTGCATCGGGCTACTTGAAGATGTTTGGCCAGGAGCTGTTCTTTGGTGGACTTGATAAAAACGCCATCCAAAATGCACTGCAGGTACTGTCTGGAAAACACCACCTCCCAAGAATTAAAAGCTCTAAAATACTGCTTCTCTTCCACATTCTCTCCCTTTTTCTAACTTTTTAATTCAAGGTTGGGGGTTTTCTTGTCTTCAGAATGAATCAAGGTAATACGGTCAAGCTCTGATCAGGATTAGTTACAGTCATTGCTGGCAGAATTTCCCCTGAGACATAGTTAATGACACAGATCATGATATTCGAGTTCTGCCTATTTAGACGTGTTGAACTCTGTGATTCCAGGCATGGTATGGATCTCATGAAAAAAGCCCTTCACTAAGGAGAATAATCAGCAGCCTTCAAAGTGGTGTAGGGAGGCAGTGGACCAAGGCCCTCCTGTCCTCTGAGATCCGTCGCATCGTGCCCACCTGCACGGGGTTCCCAACAGAGACCAGCTTCTACTACTCTTCTATCACAAAAGCAGCAGGAAATGGTAATATATCTCATTTCTCGAGCAATACAAACGTGCTTGCCAGGATTGGAGGGCATTTTTAACACCTTCTTTGCTTTCTCTGTAATAGTTCAAGCGCAGATTGCACCTTCTCCAAAGTCCGATTTCAGACTGACTGAGCTGCTAAATGCCAACATCAGGCTGAGATCCAAAATGAGCCTAAGGTAAATATATTAGTATAAAATAAAAGAATAATATTTTCAAGTGACAGAGGTCATAAAAATGCACCAGCTGTTTGCTGCCTGAACGTAACTATACCCTCGCTCTACCTTTTCAGCATGGCCAAGGAGATGACCTTTGTCATGGGAATCAACACACGCACAATCCAGGCAGGGCTGGAAGCACGCACCAAAGTGAATGCTCATGTACCTGTGAATGCTGTTGCCACTGTCAATATGAAGGAAAAAAGTGTCAAAATTGAAATTCCACCATGTAAAGATGAGACCGACATAATCAGCGTAAGGTAAGACACAGCACTTGGCGTCTTTCTACGTAGCAAAGCACAGTCTTCTAAATGAACCAGAATATTTGCTTAGGGATCTTGGGTTTGACTTACAGCTTGGAAAACTGGTGATGATTTGTGTAGTTTATGTTTATTTTAAATGAAGTGACATGCACCAAAGCTTTGCTTGCAAACACGTGTTGCTGCCTGTGGTCTTCACCTGAAAATCCTCCTTAGGACTATATCTCAGTTGTTGAGATCCACAAGCTACTTGAAATTTAAATGACATAAAATTTCTATCTCGATACAATTGTTTGAACTGGGGACATTAGGTAAGATACAAGCCAGCTGAATCTTATCAGTTAGAACAGATAACCCATCTATATTTGTGTTTGATGCCTTGAAGCATAGAGGATTTGGTGTTTCTTGTGTTTTTACCTTGTTTCCCTGTGGCTGCCATTTGGTTTTCTTACCTGTTAGGTCTACTTGATTTACTATCAGTGCATGCAATTACAATACACTCTGGAAAACTGTTGTAGCCAGATGCCAAACAAATGAAAACAGATGGAAATACAAGCACAAAGAGAGAGGAAACAGAAAGAGTATGTCCAAGGAATCAGAGCAGTAGACCAAACTTAGAAAACCTTCACACACACACACACACACATGAAAAAAACCTGAGAAAGACAAGCTGAAAATTCATCACAGAGGAAAAAGCGTCACTGACAAGAGAAGTCGGCTATTATACAATCCATTGAAATGTTAACAAGTTTCTGCTCCAGGAATGCAACCGTAACAAAAGAGCTCAGTTGCTTGATCCAGCTGCAATTAGCACCCGTGGCTGCTGGCCCAGGGACGCTCTGCAGGTCTCCTCAGTTTAGCCACCAGTTGGGGCAATCATAATTCTCCCTTGCCCTCCAACAGTCACAGGCCATTTGACATGTATTTGACATCACATCCTCCTCCCAAAGACAATTCCTCCACTCCATCAAGTGTGATTGTAACAAGGTTCTCTGTGCAAAGCAGGGCGGGTCTCAGCATTTCACAGAGCAAAAGTTAGCTGCATGTTTTGTTTGGTTCAGTTCCTTGTGGAGGCCAGGACAGTCTGCTCCCAAGGTCATCGGGGAAGCAGGAACTCACTCTCACTAGCTCTCACTGTTAGAGAGGGTGAGGAGGATATTAATGAACTCAGGATGCTGAACTGAAATGAGAATATTGAACACTGATACAGAGTTTAGAGCCTCAAGCGGAGCTACAAATATTAGCAGAAGGACCCCCCCTGCAAAGCAAAACAAAAAATATTTTCCTCCTTTGACTTAAGGGGAAATCAAATAAGACACAAAATAGGGTTAAATGCCTTGCCAGAAAGCAGAAAGCAAATCAGTATCACAAACGTGGGATTGGAGCAGAGGATCCCATGAGTTCCAGCCCAAGCCCTGCTCCAGACCCTGCAGCAGAGCTATTTATAAAGTGGTCACCTGGAAATAGCTCTGTAATGCCAAGTATATGAGAAAGCTAATACTCACTAGCTAACTTTTAGCACCATCAATTTCTCTCCAAAAAGCATTCCTGTTCACTGTTACAAAACAAATGGTCAGTGGAAACCACACAGAGCAATGAAACAGCAGTGAGTGCAAGTAAAGGTGAAGCAATAACTGGAGAATATAATCCTGAACCACATCACTGAGGAGGTCAAAGACCAAGCAAAGTAAAGTCTTAAAGGTATGAAGAGAAACAAGCAGCATGGTAGACAGAGAAAGGATATATAGAGAGAGATATATAGTCTACGTAAAATGAGTCAAAAATTTTAGTTCAACATTGTCTTTCTCTTCCTTTTGCATAGATCTATTAAATCACTAAAGAGTAAAGAACCAACTGAAGTCGATATTTTAGGGATATTGTGACAGCTTCCTTTGTTAGCTTTCAGTCCCCCATCTAAAGAAATAGTTCTTGAAAACTACTGATCTTTCATTTGTTTGTGAGCTCTGTTCCAAATATTGTAGTGTTGGGCACTGTCTTGATGGTCAGCGGGTTACCTTCTACAGTATCATGTCACTAAAGCTAAGGCAGGATGTGATATTATTTTCCCCTCCATGTCACATCCAGACACAGGAAGAAAACAGTCTTCAATAGCATTATATTCATTTATATCCTACACACCACACAGGTGTCACAGCAGTGGGATTTATATAAATTTTCAGGAGCATAAGAGAAATTCAGGTAAGCAATCACAGAGTCTAAAGGAAAAAAAAGGTAATGAAAACTTTGGTCAAAGAGAGATTGCATTCCCAAGACAAATCAGCACATTATGGACTCAACTCTCTCTATAGCAAAAATCAGAGCAAAATAATTAATCATACTATGGGGAGAATGTATAACACGTGTTTCAATTCAATCTTATCAAAGTTAAATTTAATTAAAAATAATGGTTATTTTTAAGGCCCTTTTAACATAATTATTTAGCGTACTACAGATGGCTACTTCAACATACTCTTAAACAAAATTTACAAGAAGAAGTAAAAATCAAATAAATTTCAGGGGAAATTAGAGGCCTGTGATTAAAGCATAAATATGGAGAGCTGCCAGAGAATGCACTTTGCTAATATATCACATACTCATAATAACAGGCTACTGAAGTATGTCCACAGTCTTGAATAGCGCTTGTATCATGTGGCTTCTTCGCTTGTTGTAACTGTAGGATAAGCAGAAATTGCTTCACACGGGGGCCTTATTTATGAGATGAATTAGGAAATCACAACACTTAGTCCCACGTGCTACACCACGTGTAGCAGAAAACGCAGAAGAGCTGGCGAGGCAGCGCGGTGTGTTTGGGGCGGGAGAGGGAGCCAGCTGCCGCTCCGAGCCTCTGCTTTTACGACACTGTTGAACCGAGGTCAGAAGGAAGGTGTGTAGGAAAGGCAGACGTCTTTGTTTCACCACAGCAGAAGGAGAGCTAAAGATCTGGCTGGATGATTGCCTCCCGCTTCTCATTTATCTAGATGTGATGTCACGCTGAGCTCTAAAACCCGAGAAAATTTTTGGTTTGTTGATTGCTTTTTTGTTTTAAACAGCCATCAAGCTCTTCTTACGTCCCCATGTTAGGGAGGTATGCAAGGCCACACTCTCTGAAACATCAGTGGGCCCAACATAGCTGAATTGCTTGTCCCTTACCCCTGCAGCGAGTTTGGCTTATATTACAGCACAGCTTCTTCTCTCATCCAAAAAATGCACTAATACATATTGGAAAATCTCCTTTTTATTTTTTCTCCCTTGTGTGGGATCAGAGAGAACGGATTCTTTCATACCATAGCTTTAGGCCTTCTTTGTGACTGTTTTTTCTTGTTAAAGCACCAGAGCTGGCTCTTGTAGCCTATTTTTACCGTGCCGTGTGATTCTGCAGACATTGACATGTGTCACCTGTGATGCAGCTACGTTTGTCGGCTCTCTGTGCTCAACAGGGAGGAATCGATCCTTCGCTTTCATTAGGTGGCAGGAGTAGACTATTGGCATAAAAATACTAAAAAAACCAAAAATCGGAAAAGAAACCCCAGGGCTTTCTGCTTGGAGATCCAGCCTGCAGTTCAGTGGTCATTTGAATTATTGAATGGGATTAAAATAAAACCATGTCCCTTTTTGTCTCTTTACCCAGATGAGCCATCTGAAATGCAAGTTGATTTGTATTTTCTTTTATCCCCTCAGCTTGTTAGGGAGAATATTTTATTTCAGATTCCATTCTTCAAGGTTCTCCTATCACCCAGCGTGGAGCGTTGCTGTCATGTCCTTATCTAAAAAAAGAGAGAGATGGAAAAGAAAACAAAGCCCACAGGTGACACAGGTTTTATTGAGGTGTTCCACATGAAGAGCAATTGTGTGCTTTACAGTGCACACAGCACGGTAGGAGCCTTCAAGAGGAAGAGAGGGCTATCAAATGAATACAAATTCATCTTTCAAATAGGTTAGATTGGAATTGCTCAGGCTAGTACAGTGTGGACCGTATTAAAATAGAGACCATTTTGAGACCATCTTCCCATTCACTGTCACAGCAGCCTCCTCCATCGGCAGACCACAAAAGCCCAAGGGCAAACAGATCAGCTTCATCCTTGACAAACAGCACGTGGGGACTTCTGAGCCGGACGTTAGCACTGACAAATGGCTAATAAGGTAGAGTTAGCACAGTGTTCATAGCTGAGGGAAATAGGCTTTCCTCTCTCAAAAGTGTTCAGCATTCAAGATGTTTCTCTGACTGAAAACAAACCCCACAATTATCATGGCACTGTAACAAACCCCGTAAAGAGTGTGGGGGATGGAGCCACGGGGTCAGGATTTTCAGCCATGGGAGTCTCAGCCTCGTGCTGCACCTTATATCACTTCTCCTGGATCCTGACTAAGGTGCTTCGAGTTCACAACACTGGAAACAATGTACTGAACACATTTACATAAGCAAGCTCTTAACCTTCCTACACATCTCTCCATGATGTCTTGCCAAGCCATGGCCAAGATCAGAGTAACAGCAAATTTAAATCCAGATGAAGACACTTGCTTTGATGATTTCAGGCTCCTTTCTTCAATTCTGCTTTAATAAAAATTGCACAGGAAACAGCATTCAGTAGCCACCAGTCCCCAGGTTGGTTTTTTTTAATTTATGGCACAATTTTCCCTAATATAATGTCAAAAGAAATTAGAGGTAAGCCTAGTGCAGTGAAGTCAGAGAAAATTGGTTGAAAAATTTAGAAGTCCAGAAGATCAAAACAGGAGACTCAAAAATTTAGTAATCCACAGTCAGGCTCCTAAGTAGGTGCACTGTTGTTCAAGGAGTCAGGCTATGGAGATGTGACCAGATGCAATGCTTTTAACCTGTACAAGTGATTCGAAAAGCCTAACTGAGCTATCTGCCCCTGAGATTGGTCTGTGTCTTTATTTACTCTTAGCAGTCCTTGAAAACACAACTAACAGGAAGGATGCTGTAAATATCTGTAAAGTAATTTGCAAGGTATGATACTTGTTGCTGAGAACGTGCTACAAGGCATTATTCAGGTCTTTTCCTCAGCGGTGCTTTATCAATACAGGTTTACTCTAATGTTTATTCTGCAGGTCTAAGACATTTGCTGTTACACGAAATATTGGGGATTTGACTGCTGGTAAGATGACTCCAGTTCTTCTACCTGAAGCAGTGCCTGACATAATGAAGATGTCCTTCGATTCAGACTCTGCATCAGGCGAGACCGATAACATCAGGGTAAATGATGTAGCGTCTGACTATTCTTTTTTGGGCTTTTAATCAGTAGGGGACCATTTCTTTTCTCCATAGGAAAAGGTACAATTCGTCTCTGTGGAGCAATACTGCTTCACTCAAACTAAGTCAGGTTCAGTCTAATAATGCAAATAGCCCTATAGCAACATTATTTTAAAATCTGGACTGTAATACATTAGACTTGCAACACTTTATCTAAAGCAAAAGCGTTTTCTTTGGTAATTAATTTTACACTGCCATCTACAGGATAGGCCCACAATCTCCTAAATACTTTGCAACTATTATGCAAGCATCACATTCCTGGGGCGGTCACAAATGTTCCTCGAGATGCTCCCACTGCTCAGCTTGTAGAGACAAATTTAATGCTTTACAAGCATCCTGATTCGAGGAGGGGTGGAAGTTTGTGTGTCGAGTCTGATGACTTCCTGAGCCATGCTTCCATAAAAGGCAGTACAGACACCCTGAGATGGGCAGCACTGTGAAGGCATCGCTGTGACAATCCATTCCGTGGAAGACTGACAGAGGCGAGGAATACACTGTCCTGTTCTGGCTTCATTGCTGTCGTGCAGCTCTGAAGGGTTTTCAGATAAAATAAGAGATGAACAGAGGACAAGTACAGCACTTTCCCGTGGAGAACTCAATAGACAAACATGCCACCAGTGAGAGTAGTTTCCAGTATCCTGGAACAAGCTACATTCTTGTGTTTTGTGTCTCTGCACTGCCCTTCCTGAAAACTCAGTGCTCTGCAGTTATTCTTAAATGAACAGCAACTGAAAAATGACACTAAGTGGAGCATTTCCCAGTATCATTAGAAATTCCATTTTTTTTGGTAGGGTCATGCAAGTTTGGAATCTTGTAAGACGTGATAAACCGAGTAAAAAAACTAATTGCCAACCTGAATTACATGAGAAATGAAAGCTTACGATTATGTGTCTTTATGTATTTGTTTCATTGCTTCAGGAAGTCATAGCTTTCATTTCATGGATTTGATTCCAATTTTAATTAATTTTAATTTGTTCTTCAGCAAGCATTGCTTAGCACATGTAAATTGCAGACTTTTTAGTGGAAATATCTAATATATGATGTGTGTTTTGACCATCTAATCGATATAGTATCATGTCAGACCTCAACTGACAGAACTTTTGTGGACATAGTTGAAAATTCTCTCGTCTCACCCAATCAAAAATCAAAGGAAAAAACTCCAGTCAGTCTAGAGCTCACTCAGTTTGATCAAGAAACTGTTAACACTATCTAATACACCAGGAAAACAAAATTAAATATTTAGAATTAATTTGTAATATAATTTTCCATTCCTATGGCCTGAAGCTCTTTTTACAGTAGATAGTCTAATCAACCAATTGAGATGATAACTTTCTCCAATTTAAAACCAAGTTGTCCTATGTCACAGCCTTGCTATCTTGAATAAACTGGTTAATTCCTCATGCACAGCACATGTAACTATTACCAAAACAGGATGCAGAACATGCAAGTATTCCTCTTACAGTTGTCCAATTTAACTTGACATGTGTTCTATCTAATAGGACAGACAGTCTGCAGAGGATGTTTCATCAGGAAATCCCTTCTCTTTTGGACACTCCTCTTCCAAAAAAGAGCCATTTGTTCAGTCCATGTGTTCCAATGCAAGTACATTTGGGGTTCAAGTGTGCCTTGAGAGGAGAAGTGTACATGCAGCGTTTATCAAAAACGTGCCCCTTTATTACCTCGTTGGAGAGCACGCCCTGAGAATGAGCCTCAAGCCAGGTAAACACACTGTGCACGGAGCAGAAAACAGGGGGTGAGTGAGTGTGTATACACACACATTCGTGGGGTTTGCATCTTAAGTACCACTAAAACCACCATTAGAAGTTCCAGGTCTGCCAGCGTTGGCAGCAGACTGTGCTCGCAGCAGGAATCCACTTTTCCCCGATCGCCTGAGCAGCGATTTCCCAGCGCTCCCAGCACAGCCACTCAGCATGGCCAGCGTCAAGCAGAGCTGATCTGTGCCTGCACAGTGTGTCTGATGCATCCTGAATCACTGGATTTGGGATGCAAGCACGAAGCAATTGGACATGGGCAACAGATCTGATGCAGTGTCCTGTAGCTACATTCTGAAAACCCAGACTCTTAAAGGGAATTACGGATTAACCCTGCCAGGATCTAGTCCTTAATGTCTTAATTCACGATCATAAGAAATAAAAGCCCAGCAGGCCACTGAATCTGGGTCTCCTAAGTATCAAACTAATGGCCTAACCATTGGGCCATTCTTTATAATTCAAGAGTTGAGGCTCAGCTCCTCTCGGATGCCTAATTCCCTAACCTACAGGGTTATCTTGTTAAGCAACCCAATTCACTTGATTTAAATCTGTTGATCACTCTGTTTATTGACCTGAAAAGAATCCAGCATCATAATAATATTTTAAAATTTTGTTGCCAGTATGTGCTTTAGCTGTTAGAGAAAATTTTTAACAAAATTGCTCAATACCAGTAATAATCATTAAACATTTATATTTGAGGAAAAAAATGGCTAACTAAATTATGGCAAAATTGGGTTATTCTCTCATTTGGTTGCTAATGCTAACAGTAATACTAATTGTCATGTAATTTCAGTTTACACAGAGGCACCTATTGAAAAAATACAAGTCACAATTCAAGCAGGAGACCAAGCTCCTACAAAAATGGTACGTCTAGTAATGTTTGAAGATCCAGAGGCACAAGCATCTTCCAGAAAAGAAGCAGTTAAAAGACTGAAGAAAATCCTTGGTGACACTGATGACCAGGTACTGCTGTAAAAGTCCACTTCTAAATTTGTGGGAGACACTACACAAAGCTTAGATATTTATATTTCTTTTACTAAGTAGATTCATTTGTTTAGACAATATTCAAAAATTGAAAAATAAAGACAGGCTTTTGGGTACACAAGTCTTTCTGCAGGTCTTCTGTGTGCACTCATCTCTTCTGCAGGTGAAGGACATTAGTAAGAGCATGTTGGTCTCGTAGGCTTTTCTGAAAATCTCTTGTAAGACATAAAACAACTATTGTGTGCCCAAAAGGTAGTCTGTTCTTTCCGGCTACTACAACTGCACCAGAATGGTCTGACACCCACCCACACAGCCATGAGACAGTAGGACAGTCATTACCAACACCAGTTGCATGTAATTGTGTGGTCAACAACTCCTGCACATGTTGGTTATCACAAAAGCGTTTGGGGTATTGCTCTGTTTACGTGTGGGTTTAACATATTATTATGAATTTGCCTTTGAATTACTGTGATGTGTTGCAGAGATGCTACCAGGAGTACGCCTTGTCTTCTCAGCAGAGATTCAGAGGTCTCTGCATCTGATTTAACTCTCAGTGCTTTGCAAGAGCACAGAAAGATAATTTTGTTTTTTCCACTGTTACCGCTGACTAGGGGACAAGAGGACACAGAAGCTCATCGTCCAGTGCCAGCAGCACCAGTGGGAGTGCCGAGAGCACAACGAGCAGCCCCTCCAGCAGCAACTCTGATGAGAGAGCATCACAGCAAGGCACCCAGATCAATCTGAAAACAAGACAGTCCAAAGCCAAGGAAAAGAAATTCTACCCATTTGGGGACAGCAGCAGCAGCAGCAGTGGCAGCAGTAGCAGCAGCAAAAGCAGTAGTAGTGATAGTAGTAGCAGCAGTAAAAGCAGCAGTAGTAGTAGCAAAAGCAGTAGTAGTGATAGTAGTAGCAGCAGTAAAAGCAGCAGTAGTAGTAGCAAAAGCAGTAGTAGTGATAGTAGTAGCAGCAGTAAAAGCAGCAGTAGTAGTAGCAAAAGCAGTAGCAGTAGTAGCAAAAGCAGTAGCAGTAGTAGCAAAAGCAGTAGCAGTAGTAGCAAAAACAGTAGCAGCAGTAGCAAAAGCAGTAGTAGTAATAGCAAGAGCAGTAGTAGCAGCAACAAGAGCAGTAGCAGCAGCAGCAAGAGCAGTAGCAGTAATAGCAAGAGCAGTAGTAGTAATAGCAAGAGCAGTAGTAATAATAGCAAGAGCAGTAGTAGTAATAGCAAGAGCAGTAGTAGCAGTAGCAAAAGTGGTAGTAGTAGTAGCAGCAGCAAGGACAGCAGCAGTAGTAGCAGCAGCAAGAGTAGTAGCAGCAGAAGCAGGAGTAGCAGCAGCAGCAGAAGCAGTAGCAGCAGCAGCAAAGGCAGCAACAGAGGTAGCAGCAGCAGCAGCAGCAGCAGCAAAGCATCTGGTATAAACCATAAGGCTAAGAAGCAGTCCAAGACCACACCATTTGCACTTGCTGCTGAAGGAGAGGGAAGTGTCCGTGAGCAGAAGCCTAAAACACAGAGTAGCAGCAGTAGCAGCAGAAGCACCAGCAGTGGCACCACCAGCGGCACCACCAGCAGCAGCAGCCAAAGCTCTGGTGCTTCCCTTCATCGCAGCACATACGAAAAACGAGATGAGAGGGAACATGTCAAGTCCCAAATTAACAGCCTCAGTAGTTACGACATTTCTACAGAACAGGTAAAATTTCTAATACTTTGACTTCTGCTGGGAGGTGATCTTCGCTGAGCTGTAGGTAATAACTTCTTTTGGAATTTTGCAGGAATTACACCTTCCAAAAGTATACCGCCTCCGCTTCAGGTCCGCTCACATCCATTGGGTAGGTCCCTAATTCACTGCATATCGCCATGGTAGCTACAGCTGATATGATCAAGCATATTACTGAAGGGCTTCGTTTGACCCATTTCACTTGACCATTCCATACTGTCCAATAACAATATTGACGGTGGCCAAAATAAGCAGATTTATTACAAAAATGCTACTATACTACATCTTTTCGTTGTTGCAGCACTTGCAGTCCTCAAATTTGGGTTAGGACACCTTTGCAGTAGATGATGTATAATGCAGCCAAAGCTAGATTAACAAAGACCATGGGGGAATTATAAAACTGCAGGATTTTCCTATGGGAATAGTTAGGTCCATAGTTTTTAGGTAATCACAGGCAAAATCATTAGGTATGTGGATTTTTTCAGAAACCAGATTCAGTATGCATTCTGACACAAAGGTATTTTTAGTATATATTAGAAGGGTGATAATGTAGTGGCTTTTGTAGGTGTTACCTGTACAGTTATTATGCATCCTCCTTGTGAAAGAGGAAGATGATTTACAGTGTTTTTCATTAAATTATTTTGGGTTTTTTTTCTGGATATGGATACATTTGACCACTTATTAAATGTCATTTTCATTTTCCCTTGCATTACACCTGAACAATGTGATGTTGCCATTTGCAATCACTGTCCATGCAGCCTTCCTTTGAGCAGAGAGACCCAGGTGGATCCAAGGCACATTCCTACCCAACATATTTCATGTATGATAACAAAAATAATGCTCTAGAAGTGTCTAAGTCTGTCACCTATAATGGGAGCCGGATATCTCTGGCTTTGATACTTACACTGTAAATCTAGAGGCCATATCATAGATTTTTAACCTATTTTTATTTCATAGCATCCAGATCACAAGGGATCAAGCAGCTCATCATCATCATCTTCCTCTGAGTCGGGAAGCAGTCACAGAAACAGCAGCAGCAGCAGCAGCAGCAGCAGCAGCAGCCACCACCATGGAGAACATTCTGCCCACAGCTCCAGGAGGAGCAGCAGAGTCAGCAGCCACCACCACAGCCACAGCTCCAGCCTGGCGAGGGAGGTACGACCGCACGTGGGGCTGAGCAGCAGCTGGAGATGTGGTGGCACCAACCAGCTCAGGGCTTGGGCTCAGGAGGGACACTGAAAGTCAAGTCTACAAATTGAAAATCAAAGTCCAGTGAGAGATTCTCCCTTGCCCCAAAAAATATTTTTTTCCAAATTCCCTTGTGTTCAGGCTTTTGTTTAGTGTTTTATTCTGTTTATGTTCCTTCACTTCTGAAGGATGTGTATGTAGAAGTTACTTGGAAATTACAAAAGTTGGAGGGAAGGGAGTTTTAAGTTAAAGGGGAAAGAATTTTATTTTCCCTAGGAAAGCCCAGAATGCAAAATCAGTTGCATTAAGGTAAAAATGAGGAGGAAATAAATAACTCTGCCTAATTATTTTTTAGATGTAGACCAGAGGTCACGATTCATGCATTGTAAAACTAAAATCAGACTTTCCATGGGCAATACTGATTGGTAAATGTGAAGACCTATTAAGCACAGATCATCTTTACTATGCAGTTAGTATTCTATAATTGTACTACATGAAAGTATCTACATAATAATAGAACAAATAGCTCTGCAAATGCAGGCAATGTCTAGGGGAATTCTGCTCCTAAGAAGGATTTGAAAATATTTGAGTGGCTTGAAGAAACTGTAGTATAGGGCAGTAAGTTGTGAATGTGTATAACGCTCTCAAAATCTTTGGGATGTGTTGTAGGCAGCTATTAGAAATACTACAATAATGAACAAAATCTTATTATGTGCATAAAGATAATTTGGAAGAGTCTTGGATCGCTCATCAACACAATCACGCCTTTGAAAATTTATGGTGGTAACTGAATGACCAAACTTCCCACAAAATTTATCCTTACCTGTTGGGGATATAGAAATATGTACTGCAAACTAAACTGATGAAGGACAAGGGAGGCTTCCTGCTATCAGCACACGGAAACTGGACTGCAGGCTCTCCAGTGAATACACAGAAATACTTAAGCACAGATGGTTGGGGGTTGTTTTTCAGCGCAACTTCCTGGGAGACGTAATTCCACCTGGCATTACGATTGTGGCACAGGCAGTAAGGAGTGACAACAGAAATCAAGGTTATCAAGCTACAGCATATGTTCGTTCTGATGCTGCCAAAGTTGATGTGCAACTAGTTGTGGTTCAGCTGGCTGAAACCAATTGGAAAGCGTGTGCTGATGCTGTGATACTGCCTCTGAAAGCACAGGTAAGCACACTGGCAGCCTCGCCCTGAGACATCTACAAAGCCTGGAGTAAGCACAGAGAACATGCTGATTAGGAGAATTAAGCAGGAAAGGCAAACTTATTTTGAAATGTTTCACGAAGTCAGTGACGTTTCGGAAAATGTTCCTATCTTTCACCATTCTTTTCAAGTAAAAAATTAATAATAGTAGTAATAGAGGCAGACACTTCAAATTCTGGCAAAAAAAAAAAAAAAAATTGATTTTCAAGATGCGTCAAAGTATGACCAGTAGAAGCACAAAAAAATGTTTGAAAAATTGACTGCTTCATTACTATCTATTTATTATTTGCTCTACCATGAGTTTTCTTGTCTGGGAATCTACCTGTTTTTCTATACATCATTCATTTCAGAAGACTCATAACCCAAATGCATTTGCAATGTTGTATTTCTTAGGATTTATATGAAAAGATGGAACAGGCAAAGCTGGTTGATGGGTTGATGCCTGAGAGAGCATCATAAAACAGGTCTTTCCTTTTTTCTCGTCTCCCTGTGCCGTGCTTCCCAGGCACCTTTTAAAGCACGAGACCTTTGCATAACAATTTACAAACCCCTGCTTTTGGCAGCTGCAACTGAAAAATTCAGCATGATATCCAGTACTGAAAAAAGTGGGGTGGGTTCATATCAGAAGGTCTTGGGAAAGGTTAAGAGAAATTATAGTGGGGTCATCTTTTAGAAAAAAATGCATATTGATTATGAAGTTACAAAGTCTAAGGAAATCTCAGGATGTTCCAGTGGCTGCTTTGAGACAGGAAACATGTACATGTAGCTCTGCACAGACCAGCAAACCTTTTTCCTGCTATGCCCCAGATTTTGCCAGAGGCAGTCAAAATTTCTCTGTGAGCCCGTTTAGAGCTGAAAGGAACAGTGGCTACGTAAGGCTACCAGTGCAAAATTTTGTGAAAGAAAATCCTGCGTTTTGAAACGGTCAAGGTTAGTTCTGTCCTTCTTTGCTGAAATTTGGGCGACTGTTTCCCTGTTTTTAAAGGCCAGACTGAGATGGGGCAAGGAATGCCAGGACTACAGGATAGCAGCCGTGGCTGCCACAGGACGGCTGGCAGGGAAGCCAGCAGCACAGCTGAAGGTGCAGTGGGGAAAGCTTCCATCCTGGATAAAAAAGACAAGCACGGCGTATGTAATTCTGTCTTTTCTAAGTTGCTATTTTCCCTTTTTTTTTTTTAACCCTAATTGGCTTCTGAAAAACACTGAAGGAATCGGATGAAATTTTTCAACGCAAACGTATTTGGGTGGGCAGTGGAGGGAAGCCACGAGTTCAGCGGCACAAAAGGTGTTCTCCTTTCTCCACATGTTTCACATTAATAGATAGCCCCCAAATATTTAAAAACTTAGCATGGTTGATTTGACTTTCCATATTAAATTATTTGATATTTCAGTTCAAAATGCATTTCTGTTTGGAAATGTTCTTCTGTTCAGTCTCAAAAAATACCCAGTTTAAATGGGCAAAATAAACCCAATGTGGTTCTTGTGGATAAAATCAACCATTTAGTTTGACACAAAAATATTACTTCCTTGGCTTTTCAGTCCTTCCATTTTTTCCAGATTTTTTCAGGTCTGCCAGTAGTCCTCACCCTCCCATGTGTGCTTGTGCTCCTGTACCTGAGTTTGTCACATCTTGTTTATCTCTAGATTCATGCAATACGTTCCTGGAGCAGCACTTATGTTGGGCTTCTCAGAAGCACATCAGAGAAATCCACCTCATGAATTTATAGTAAGGGCAGCTGCAACCTCTCCACGAACAATTGATACAGTAATTAAAGCTCCTGGGGTACGTTAAATTTTTATTTTCCTCTTCCTTACCTTGCATGGGTTTCAACTTATAACATTTTGATACCTAATGTAAAGAAACAAAAGCAAAACATTCCGCTTTAGAGAAGCTGCTCTATAGCTGACTACACCAGATGGGTGTTGAAATACACAGTTCTCTTGATTTTGTGCTGCTTTGGTCCAGTGCAGTAGTAAGTTGAAAATCAGACTCTGCAGTCAAATACCTTATTTTAGATGCTGAGAACAGCAGTGAGACCCAAATTGTTTCAGTTATGACCACTCTGCACTCAATTCTTTATTCATTCTACCCAGTGTGACTAGCTCTTGAATGGGGGTCTCAGAGCAGATCGTGGGGGCCTGGAGAACACTCTGCACTCTGCTGCAGCCATGAACAGCATCTGTCTGTGTTGGCACTCAAGTCCCACACCTGCAGTAACCCCGCCTGATGTGACTGGTCCGAGCAAGTCACAACAGCCACAAATACAACTGCGCCCTAACCAAACTGCAGCAGCTAGTCACCCTCTCAGAGCAGCTTGCACAGGCAGGGGCTGCAGAATCCCACTGATTAATTGGTCCTTGTCCACCAAATCCCTATGCACCGCTTTGAAAAATTCCCCCGTGGATCTCTGGCAAATTAATAACAGCTAGCTATTCATACACAGAGAAATCAGTGTGTCTTTAACCTTCCACAGTGCTTCAGTAGTGCAGTATTAACTTAACTATTAATACTTGATAATGAAGAAATAGGCACACTAGGCATGAATTTGGTTCTCTTAGTAAATATAATTTTTAGTTACAGGGAGGGATCTTACCCCAGTGCTACTCGTGCCAGTTTTTCCACACACATCCATCAGCTTACTCAGTCACTTAACACTTAACTCGTTACCTGATTTTTCAAGAAGTTTTTTAGAAGTCACTTAATTAATGCTTCAACTTCATCTGTGTCAGTCACTTTCCATTGTCCTTAATGATTTTTCAAAAAGCCGAGTATGACTAGGAGAGAGACGACAATGATTCCTCACAGAAGCTGAAGGTTTGGGTGCATCCTGGAGAGAGACTAACACAACTGCAATTGTGTAAAAGCATCCTCAAGATCATTTTTTCGAGATAAGAGCATATGGCTCAATTTATCTTAATGTATTTTTCATCTCTGCTTTTTCAGGTAACACTTTACTGTCAGGCACTCCGACTGCCATTCACTCTGCCCTTAGGCCCGTCTCCAGCTTACGAGAGTCGAGATATCACTGCCTGGAATTTATTTCCTGAAATAGCTTCACAAATAGCACAAGAAGATCAATGTAAATGTTACTTATATGTTTGTCTCGTGAATAAGCAATGCGTGTAGATCCATACTCTGCGGTGACTGGGCCTTGCCTTTCCTTGTAGAGGTCCTACAGGGAAGCAGAGCGTTTCTAGCCCTGCTTTCTCAACAGAAGCCACGTGAGTCTTAGCTGGTTGGAGCCTAGCACTCCTGGGGGAAACGTGGAGGTTTTACCCCAGTTTGTTACACAGTTTTGTACATGTCAGGCCCTGTTAGCTTGAGTTTGGCATGTAATGAAAACCAATACAGGTACAGCCTATACTGGGTAGTTATTCTGTCGTACCCTCCTGTCCTTACAGACTCTGGCTTCTGCCAAGGAGATGAGGCAGTTTCTTTCCTGTTTGCTGGGTAGTTCAGTCTCACAGAGGTGTCTTTCAATGCTTTGCAGCAAATGGCCATGGTCCCATCTGCCATTTCTTTTCTGGTTTTGTTTTGCAGCCACGTGTGAAGTCAGAGAGCGAGATTTCAAAACCTTTGATCGTGTGAGCCATTCATACTCTTTCAACAAAAGCTGCAGCCTGGTAGTGGCTCAGGACTGTACTGAACACCCGAAATTCATCATCACTACTAGAAAAGCTGATCCTCAGTCTTTCTCAAGAGAGGTTCACATAAATACAACATTGGCGTAAGTGTGGTTTATACTGCAGGCTCAGAAACGAGCTATAAAGTTTCAGGGAGCTGTCTAGTTCCCAGGTGAAAATGGTGAACTTCCCCCAAATGAGATATTTGGGGAAAGGCAGAATTTCCACAAGGAATCCTCAACTGTGACTTTTTGGTGTAGTTTCTCGCCTCGAATTTCACAGCCACAGATATCTGAAGCCCTGCTCATTAAGTCCCCATGCTGTCTTTTCTTTACAGGTTGAATCTCAAAGGCCAGTGTCTCAATGAATTTTGCACTTTGAATGCACAAATGAGCAGTTTTCTTTCCAAAGTTCAGACATTCAGATTGGTTCTCTGCTAGCTTTGGTCACAAATGTCTGTACTTTTCACATTTTAAATTAACCACGAGTTTCTTCTCTTTGATTTTTGCTTCTCCTGAAGGAACATCACAATCTGTGCCGCCGCAAATTCATCTCTCCTCGTGGTATGCAATGAAGAACAAGTTCTATCACACAGCGGAGTGTCTAAGTACGAAAAAGGTAAGCTGTGATACCCAGCTTTCCAGGACTGACCTAGGAACTAAATATCATGAAGTTTTTACAGATTGCACGGAAAAATCTTAGTGTAAAGAAAACACGAGTGAGAGTAATACAAAATAAAACTAGAGGCTACTTTCTTATGATTTGTATTGACTTACATTCATATTTCCTACTATGTATATACTCATGCTTTCCTCCAGCATAACTGACAGGTGAATAAAGCCCTTTCTTATAGATAGGAAATATCCAGGTTGGTGATTGTTCAGGAAAAAAGTTCTTGTTACAGGCACAGACAGATGCCTTGACTCAGACATTTAGCTGGAGCACCACCAACGTCATTACCATTTCAAGACGTAGCAAATACAAAATACTGGATACAAAAGTCAGTTCCAACTACAGGTAACAGCAGTACAATATTTTTGAGAATGAAGAAATTATTTCTTCTCGTTTTTCTTCCCCTCTCCACATAAATATACATACGTAAATATATACAACTGCAGCGGCAAAATTATCATTGTGAAGGAAAATGCACTGTGGTGTATTTTGCGCCACACAGTTTCTCCATTGCTTCAAAATTAAGATCACCCTCTGATTCACCACCTTTTTACAGGCAACGTTAAAATTTATAAGAGTGGGACAACAGTTATCGTGGAAGTTCCAGCACTTGGACTGAAGGGGGTGACTTTTGATGGTGTGAAACTTCAGGTACTGGGCTCACTTTCACAGTTACTGCTTTCTTTCTGTCTCGTACCTCGCCAGTCTAATGCACCAACACTTTGGTGTTCCCTACAAAGATGTGCTGTTTTACAGGTCACCGTTGCCTCGTGGATGAGAGGAAGGACCTGTGGACTTTGCAGTAATAATGACAGAGAAAAGCACAACGAACTCCTCATGCCAAACCATCGGCTGGCACACAGCTGCTCTGCATTTGTTCATTCATGGGTATTGCTAGAAGAAACCTGCTCTGGTGGTGAGTAGATCTGGAAACACTTTATGCTTGGGGAGAATATGATTTCACTTTTCCTCTGCCGACAGCTAGAAAAAGATTTGTTTTTTAAAAGCAGCAGATATCTTTTACTTAGAAATTACAATAGCAATATCTATCCATTTTAACTTTATTAACCACTGACTGTTTAAAACACTGCTTGTGAATATAGAGAATATATACTCCAGCAAAAGTCTTCATCTCATGTGCAGTTCAATGTTAAATAATTGATTCTAATTTCTTACACTGAGTAGCTTTTTTACTGAGAGGCAAAATCGGGCCCAATCTTGCTCCCACTGAACAAAAGCTGTCATTTTCACCACTCTATCAAGACAGTTTCAGCTGTTGTCTGCAGACTTAATTTAACCAAACAAGTTGCAGACTACGAATGCAGTGTCAGATCCAACATTAGTGTAAATTTCCAAAGTGCAAAAAAATTTCATTTTTGTTCTGCACCATCTGAGAGTCCAGTCTCAGGTAAATATTTTGAAATAATTCTGCAGCAAAGAGCTTGATCTCACAAGTAGCTGGACAAATAATGACCGTCTCCCATAACATCAATACAGTTTTGTTTGGGAGATCTCCATTTACCTTGGACCTGAGATAACTTTATTGAAGTTAATGGTTGTTTTCTCCTTGACTTCAGTGGCAGCGGAATTGTACTTATCTGCGTGTCAGGAAACGGAGTCATAGCTGGGATCCTGTTAAGTTACATTATACCTTTCTAGTGAGATAATTGCAGCATTATAAAAATCATCCAATACAAAAATTATCCTTGATGTTATTATATAAATGCTGCCTTTTTTTTAATCCATTCACTACGGTTGACATTTTTCCTAATGCAATGAAGTAGCCATTGTGCTCGCAGTATCTATTCTTAATAGCTTTCAGACATGAGAGGTTATTTTCTGTGTATTATGTAGTTCTAAAAAACTGAGTATACATGATTCCATTTGGGTTATATTGTGCAATTAGATTTTAAAAATAGCTCCCCTTTCAGACTCTTTCCTCAACTTATTATTGTCCTACCTCGGTGTCCTCGCTACTGTGAAAACGGTTTGTCAGATGCCTGTGTTTTAATAAAAGCTGAAGAGAAAATATGGACCTTTATTATTGCGAGGATCGATTGGGATTTATTTCTACAATTTTAACTACCTTTCCTTTTCCTCTTAGGGTGCAAGCTGCAGCGCAGTTATGTGAAGCTGAATCGAAATCCTACTATTGATGGCGAGGAATCTACGTGCTACTCTGTTGACCCAGTACTGAAATGTATGAAAGACTGTACTCCGATCGAAAAAACCTCAGTAAAGGTTGGCTTCCACTGCTTCCCAAAAGGTACGGTATTTTTCTCCCTCTGTGTGTCATGTACTGCAGGAGCTGTCAGAGCACTGGAAAGAACAAAACACAGCACAGCCATGCACAGACCTGTATTGCTCCGGCTCCTCTCTGAGCTGCTGGTTTTAATCCCATTAGTATTTGCTGTAACTGCTGACAGTGCTGGCCAGCTAAAAGCTGGTTTAGACAATGGCAGGTAGCATCATCTGAGAAAAACATCTGAGGTGGTACAGGGGGCAGCAGTGATCAATAGAATCGCAAAATAAAATTTGTCGTGTCTTCAGGATCTCCGTAAACTTGAGATAAGAAACACTGAGTCCTTTTATGCACATCGCAGCCTGCAATTCCGTGTAGAGCGGGGCAAGCCAGGCAATTGAAAGCCGCTCAAGTAGTGTGACATGACTGCTGTGATTAGACTGCCATGCTTCGCCACGGTGCAATACATCAGCAAAAACAAATTGCTGGAAGGTTCTCTAGATCGTGCCAAAAAGTGGTTTGTTTTTGAAGGTACTTTATACACACACAGACTCTTGCCCCACACTCAAAAAAAAAACAAAACAAAACAAAACAAAAAAAAACCAACAAAGAAAAGGCCCAGTTTTTTTTGTTTGCCTTTTTTGAGTTACACCAATTTGTCAGGGCTGTGATGCACTGTCTAACACAGGTTCACACTGAAATTATATAAGCATGAGACAAGAATCCAGCCTGGAACACACAGATATTTCTGCTGTCCTCCTTCCTCAATCTTTTAATCAATTAAACATATATGCCTTAGAGGGAAACCTACCATTAAGAAGTATCTACTGAAATGGTCTGTTCGCTGTGTTAACCACTGTTGGCCAAATCCATTGTTAGCTGGGATAATCCAGTGTAGTTCCACTGAAGCCAGTGGACCCCTGTGTTGAGCAGTACTGTAGAGGAACAGAGTATTTTATGTCTGAATTTAAACAACAGCTATGTAGAACTTTGCACTTTGTTCGTGTTATTAATATCTGCAATGTGCTGAATCAGCCCATAAAAGCAGAGACTATCTCTCTGTAATAGTCAACTATCTGCAACAACCTATTCAACAAGTAGCACAGAGAGAGTGTTAATAGTTTTCTGATGGCTCCCTGAGACGAGAATAGATGCATTCTTTCATGGACAGAAAAACCCACCCGCAACAAAGAAAACCCTTCCAAAATCTTGTTATATCCATGTTTCACAGATTTCTTTTGTGTATCCAAGTCTGTATCTCTGAAGTGTCATAACCCCAGGCCACTCACTGCCTCAGAATATTAGGCTATAATAAAGCTGTCTCATTCTCTCACAAAACTGTTTGAGAAAAGAGGAAAATCAGAAAAAAAAGATACCTTAGTTGTTGCAGCCAGTGCTGCTTTTAGAGCAACTGCAGGCTTCTCTGGTTCATTTACTGAAGCAGAGACTGGGAAGTCTACTAGCAGCAGTACTAATCAAGGGTGTTAGTTTAGTTAGTTAGTTAGTTATCCTAAGGAGGAGTGGGAAAAGGAGGAGGAATAAAAGAGGCCGTTTGTTGTTCTTTAGCAAGACAATTGCTTTCCTTAGGCTGAAGATCAACAGGAATACAAGGCCATCCCTTAAAAATTGTTCTTTTTGTTCCTTGGGTCAATGACTTGGAGAAGCAGTAGAAACAAAATCCTCATCTTTCTCAACCTAGGAACACGTATTTGCATACACTGGACAAAGACCTTTTCTCAGCTTTTTATATGGGGACTCGGATATGATAGTCTGCTCTTTCAAAAGAGAGGGATCCCATCACTGTCACCAGTGGAGCAAGGATAAAATGAAGTCCAAGAGTGCAGAATATCCCCTGTTGTCCTCAAGTCAGCAAGACTGTAGCCTTAGGACCTTGACTGAGGCAGGCATCACTCCAAGTTTAAGTCCACAGATTGGTTTGCATTTCAAACATGCCACAAGGCCAATCCATAGGGATAACAGTTACTCAGCCAGGATCCAGTTTGCCAAGGAAACTATTTCCTACATGGATATGAATGTGATCAGACCCACAGTATGCCCAAGAGCAAGAGACATAATGTATATAAAAAACAGAATTCAGAAATTTTATAGCCTTTCTCATTTCACAGTCTGAAAATATTATATATATATTTAAAAGTATCTCCAGCACCTTTGTGGCAAATATTTATTATCCAGTTTATTATGTAAAACCTACATTTCACATTGGACAGTAATTTAGCCAAGGAGAGTGTTAGCCTTGCAGAAGATAAGTGACTGACACAACCTGAACCCATACAGCAGTCTCCAGATTTCCCTGTGATGAGGGATGGCATCTTATAAATGTACTGTCCAGCTAAGGGATAAAACAAATAGCAGTAAAATTATGAGAGCTTTACCCATTCTCATTATACAAACTTAATCTAAATGGATGTCCTAATATTCTTCCAGATGCGATGATAAACCTCCAGCTAGCTAAGAATATTTATTGGGAGGATGAATATCATTATTCCATTTAGATTATTTCAGCATTAAGGGATATGGCTTATTCAAGCTGCTGTTGGGAAAGCAGTGTGGTAAGGTTAATACTGCAACTGACAATGCTCTGCCAGATTTCACAATATATGGGAAACTTTAATTAGAAGTTTATGAACCTCTGAAAATTCTCCAAAGGGCTTATCCTTCAGAATGAACTTTGACAAACAGTGAGCTGAAATACCCAGTGATATGCAGCACCAACATAAAAAGAGATTGCTGATGTGGGTTGGTACGTGGTGGTCTTACATTGGCAGCAGCTACCTCCAGCACTTTTACAGCCTGCTGCCTGTTGTCTTTGTGCTTCATGAAGTGTAATTCATTTTGGTTTTAGGGAAGTATTACAGTAATTATATCATGGATGAAAATCCTGCTCCAAGTCAATGAGTCAGTCAGATGTCAGTCGTGAGGGCAGGATTTCATTCTTTGCTCGATGAGGGGGTTGACAGCCATCAAAACAGTATCTCATTGAAATGTGTTAATTTGCTTGATGTTAGTTAACAATGGCTTCGCTCTTCTGACAGAAACTGCTGTAAGCCTGCTGGAATGGCAGAGAAGCAACGATAAGAAATCTGCATCTGAGGATGTTGTGGAGTCTGTGGATGCTGACATCGATTGTACCTGCACTGGCGACTGTAGTTAAGCTAAAGGCTTCAGCCTTGTGCTATAGACATACCACACAAATAATCGAATAGCTGGACAGATAAGAAGGGAACATAATAGCTGTAGTAAAATATTAAGGAAGGTGCTTGAAGAAAATAACCCTACTGCAAAGTCAAATGCATTAGGTACAGTCTGCACTGCTTAATAAATATGTTGTTCATTAAATAAGTATTCATGTGGTCTCTCTTTATTTTTCCCTATCAACAAAACAATCAGGCCAACGGTAATATTATACAGAAACCCTGCTCCCTTTTATCTGTGATATAATTACAGCAGTCCTCTCTTAAAATTATATTCACTAGGTGATGAAAGGAAAACATGATTACGGCTACTACTAACATTCCATTGTGCAAAGAATTTCATATTTAGCATACTAAAGACACAGTAAGCATTTGTTTTCTTTTATGTTTTTGGTAAAGAGCAAAGTCTGTTCTTGGAACCGTTCTGCAAAAAAATACATTTTACTCCCAGCAAGACCATTAGCCTTAGTACATTCTACAAAGGAATGAATTGGACTGCTAGACTCCCACTGTAGCTTTCCAGAGAGCTATAGTGTGTGACACAGTCTCCATTTTCATTTAAATTTCAATGGATGTTCTGTTGCTTCATGAGCTAAAAGTCTGAATAGGAACTTTTTTTTTTTTCTTTTTTTTTGCTTTACCATCTCCTATTGTATATTTATGAAAATGATGGCTTCAAAAACTTCAGGGAACAATAATACATCAAGTAGCATTCCAAATACACCAAAAAGTAATATATAGAAAGATAGGTAAGATAATAGCATCATAAAGCTAAAATAAAGTACAAGCAGGATAGTTAGGCTGTGTTTAACCAGTGAAGAGTCAATCTGCCAGCTTTCATTGTGCAGAAAAGGTAATTCCCTCCCACCCCAGGGGACCAGGAATAGGGGACACCTTCAAACTCCAAGCAATGGCACAATCTCTCTTCACCTTGTGTCACAAATCAGCCATGCAGAGAACCACGGGGCGTTTGCCATAACAGGCAATAGCAGCCAACAGGCTCTTCCAAGAGAAGCCTTAGCGTGGGCCAGGTGCTGCTGAACCCAAATGCTGTCAGGAAACCGTCATTAAAGACAATACTTTTCCTTCTAACTCAAAACTGATCCACCAGAAAGATGATTGAAGACTAAATAGTTGAACAATTACAGAATAACATTTCCCAGTGCTTTTCCCTCAAGAGCAGAGACACGAGTAATGTACAGTACTCCTTTTACTCACTCTCAAGTTGCAGCTTGCCAGAGTTAGTTAGAAAAGGCCTGGTTGTTCTCTTTGTGCAGTGCTCACTTCAGTACTTGCAGAAGTAATGCAATTATGGGTTTGTTCAAACCAGATGCCTGGTGCATACCTTGGGGTAAGCACATTTGCCTCTGTCCATGAGCATCTCTCCTGGGGATATTACAAAGGGCAAAAGCTGGTTACCTGTCTCTTTTTCTTTCCCCAGCCTTGTTTTGGCCTACACGTTGTTGCAGCTGAGAACCTTCACGTGTAGTCACTGTGTCTATATGCAAATAGACAGTGGTCTATTCAACAGCTTTTTTTTTCATGCATGTCTCTTCAAACTAAGACCAGCAACATGAATTCTTGCCCTGTGTGTTTATTCGTAACACAGCATTCACAAACTCCCTGTACAAAAGCTGTGTTTACTAACTCATCAGAAGTGCTACACTGCAAAACAGGTAGCCCCAAACATGAAGGGAGATGAAGAACATTGCACGCCACTTTCCTTTAAAATCACACCAATATTACACCTGGAGAGCCCTTTTCTTCCTGGTGTTGTTTTCATTGTGGCTTATGGGAGATTTGACATTGACATTCATAGGATCAGACTGCCATCTTTAATCCAACACCTTTCTCCCTAATCCGCTTGTTTACAAAAGAGAAATTTTTGCCAGTCAACCACTTCAGATAAGACAAAGGTAGTGGAGAGATGTAGGAGAGAAGAAAAATGACGTTTCATGCTCAACTACTAGAACAGGAATTTAGTAACAGCAAAGAGAAGTAATTCTGCTCAGACATCTACACAGAAGCACGACACTAGTTAACAATGATCAAGCTGGGATGTACAGTACAAAAAATACAAGCAGCTTATAAAGGCAAACACCTTCTCCCAGAAACAATTTACAGACTTTTAAAGGCATTGGGAAAAAAACTTTGAAGGCAGAGACTGATCAGCAGTCCTAGACTAGTTTATTCTACAATGATGATATATAATAATAGTGGGTACTGTACAGCATTAAAAAACCAATAAGTGTGCCAGGTCAAGCCTGTCCCCACTGAAGGCCCACTTCGGATCTTGCACCAACGAGAAGGTACCTCCAGCTGAAGGGAGCCACCAGAACAGCTACTGCTAAATCATCAAGCCTGGCCAAAGGTATCCTGCCCGTGCCAAAGCTCACATGTGTTTTCCCCTCAGCAGCAGCTTCTCTCTTAGCACGTTCCACTGACTGTGGTGCTCTTGGGCAGCAAAGCCACCAACAGCAAGATGCTGCATTGAGCCCTAAACACCTGGCTCGTGCCCCATCCCACACTGAAGGAAAGAAAGGGGAAAATGCCCCTCAGTGCCCGCCCACGGGCAGGGAATTCACTCACCGTGACCCTGCAGTAACGCAGGCTGGGCTGGGCTGCAGGCTGAGCCAGAGGGGAAAGCCGGCCCTGGCAGAACCCAGGCACACGCAGCTCTCGGTATCTCCATTTCCACGGGGCAGCTCTCCTTCGGGCCCAGCTCCTGTGCCTTGGTGCCCTCTTGCTGAGACAGCTGAATGCCTCTGACTGACTGAAAGGCTTCACTGACACTGCAGCTGTAAAACCACAATGTAATGAGCGTCAGTAAAGCCTGAGGTTGGCAGTGTGCACAGCAAAGAGAAAGACTTAGAACCGGCTCATTTTGCCAAAGGAATTAAGAACATTAGCAGTACAAGTGTGAAAAAGCCCTTCTGGAATTTCTAATGCACCACACAGACATTTCCAACCCATCTGGGAGGAGATCTGCAGTCCATATTTAAACCTCATTTGGAAATCATGCCTGTCCTATCTTATAAAGCAAACCAAAGCTAGGTACCCAACCCAGTGTTAAAATGTGAACTACATAGGCTGAGCTTTTATGTATTCTAATTTTCATTCCCACTGCTTCTCACTGATATGAATTAATGAATTCTGGACTTTAGTGCAGTAACCAAGTAATATAATCGTGCCATTATAGTACTCTAGTATTGTTTAAAAAAATGAGCGTCAGAAAAGAAATGCAGGCCTAAGCATAAGCCAGGCTTGAGTCCCAATCCTGCCCTTGCAGCTCAGTAATGTGGTTTTGCGTGAGGCTGGGGACTTCTGCATCTCATTTTCTGCATCAAAAAGATATGACTACTTACCTACTTGATGGAGTCAGAAATGCTCATGAATTTATAGTCCCATATGTCTTTTGCAAGTTCTTCAGTGATCCTAGAGTTGAAAAGTAAATTTTTCCACTAGATCTCCTAACCACATGAGTATATTTTATTGCTAAGTTGAAGGTTTTCATTTCCAGACTCATCCAACTGTAAAATAACCATACATTTGGAAAAAATCAAAACAACATACTTAATTTGTTCACGGTCAGCTTTGGTTAAACCTTAGTGGATTATTCATAAAAACCTAGAATTGGATGCTGCTATTATGGAGGGATAAGCAAAAGGCTATTGGAGACACAGTCTTTTGTATCCTAGACAAAGACAACAAACCTTTTGTCCACCAGAGGTGGCTCTTTTGATTCACTAATTTTAAATGGCACAGTGACTCTCAGGAAAGCACGGTCATTCTGCTCCAGAGAACGGAGTTGCAGCGTGATAGGAAAGGACAAACCCGCTAATATCAAACCCCTCCTGGAAATGAAATGCCTGCTCCACAGCAGGAGCAGTAAAAAAAAATAACATCTGCAGTTCTAACCCCACTGAAGCCAATGGTTAAACTCAACAGAGCTAGGCTTTTACTCAGCATGTTTGAATGAGTTATTAAATGAACTTTAGCTGTCCCTAAAAATAAATGTACTGTGTGGATCTAAGTGCAGCTGATGAATAAGAAACCTCAGGAATCTAGCAAATACAGTAGTTAGGGCTAAAACCAGAGACAGCACAGAAGGTTGCAGAAGAGAGTAGCTATTAGTGGCCATCTGAGCTTTGTGTCAAATCTCAAGGTCTCTCGTGCCATCTACTGGCTTTTTTGTTTACTTACAGTGGTTTCAACCTTTCTCCTCTAGGTTTATTTATAGGTCTGATAAATTCCAAGTAGTTTTATATAAATTCTAATCAAGGTTTGGGGTGGGATTTTCTTTCCCTCCAACCTCCACACTTGATTACTCTGTGGTTCTTTTTCCTCTAAGTATATTACAGTCTGGTACCTTTCTGAATACCATTTCACATTGTCCCCAGAGGAAAAAGACATTGCCTAAGATTCCTATTTCTGTTGTTGCTGGATAGGCAGTAATTACACTGCAAGCAGGACTGGAGGAACAGTTTACTGAGAAAATTCAAAGCTGTTCAAAAATAGTACTTACAGTTCATCCTCAGTCAGTGTGAGAAGGTTGTCATTTTGGTACCTGAAAACATTTAACGTAAAAAAAAAAAAAAACCAAGTCTGGTTATCCCTCTTTTTTCCCTTGCAGTTCCTTTAGCTGTAATTCCCAGTGAACACTTCTACGTCCTAATATTATTAAATATGCTTTCAGATGGGTTTTGGGAAGCAGGAATTATCTATACAGATAGATCTGATCACACAGCTTGCCTACATTATCTGTAGCCTGCTTCTTCCTGCAGTCCCAGTCTCCCTTCCCTATTTATGTGTCCAGTGGTCTGTTCAGCCTCTCTCAGCAGGACAAATGTGGGCACCTCAGCTCTCCTTGACCCTGCTCCCGAGAGAGCAGGCACTCCTGCAGCTCTGCACCGCCTAGAAGCTATGCAGGCAGCTTCAAAATTCACATTGTTAAAATATCCCATGTCAAAATACCAGCCCACTGAAGAGTTTGGATCTTTACACGCTTGCTTTCTCTCCTCTCTGGACTTTCCTTCAGCAATAGCTTTCAGTCCTCTAGGATGACAAACAGGCTGAGTCAGGGGCACGTGTGACACTGTAGTTGTCCAGGTGATGCTGTTGATGACAGGCAAGGTTGCAGTTCAGGCCCCAGAAGAAATGTGAACATCCAAGACCTCTCCGGATTATTGTGGATGACTCCAATTGCCACCTGCATAGTATAGGCAAAGTCAAAACCTTTACAGTAGCAGCTAACTGTGCATCTGATGGTCCACGTATGCTTGGGTCCTCTTACTGAAGAGCCACATTCTCCACAGTCTTTGATGCATTTTATCTTTAGCTACATTTGAGTCCTTTGGAGAAAAACACTATTTGGGGGTTTGTACTGTCAGACCCAAATCCTGCATAAACTGCAAGGTCACGATAACAAATACAGTGCTATACCAGGGTGCTGAAATAATCCTCAGGCTTTTGCCACATCTTTGTTTTGTCTCACTTGGAAAATGGATCACAGTTTCTTTTCATACTGAAACTTCAGGGCATTCACATGACTCTTAAAATCTTCTTGGTAATGATATTAATTTCAAAACAGAGTAAATGGTGACAAACCATGAAATGTTGTGACTAGCTCCCTTCAAACCTATTCCCATTACTTTTTTACATTATTTCTTCCATATATCTTTGTAATATTCACAAGCAGAAGTAATTCAACATCCCTTATTGACATTATATTAAACAATACTTAAATGCCTTGCATAAAAGTGGTCATATCTGTCATATCTCTTACGTGGTTGAGAATTTACTCCAGCTAGAGCTGCTTTGATGCTTTGTTTTTTACCAGCTGATAAGAAGATAATTACAGCAAAAGAAACAGAGCCAAGAATTTGGGCTGAACAAGCTAACACGATACAATTCTACTTAGATATCCGCTTCTGTTGTCAAAACAAACTATTAATATTCAAGATCTGTTCATTATTTGGGGGATGATACACAGATTAGATTCACTGTGGGCATAAGAGATTAACACAGGCTCAGGCTGGAGCTAGAACTGGCAGACAAATGTTTGTCTCACCATGACATTAACCTGTCTACACTACTGCAGACTCAACGCAGATACATCAGGACCTCTGAATGTTGTTTCACAAAGGTGAAACAACACCACTTCCTTTTGCTCTACACCGTGAGTCACAGTGCCCCCATTGTCTCAGCTATGACCACTTGCTGCACTACAAGACCTGACTTTCACGTGTCTGAAGCCAGAGTACAATGTTCCCCCTGGAGTGATGCACTGAATTCCATCTATTAAGGAGAGTTGAGCACTTAAGGTGTGATATAAGGTATCTTCCCCCTCCAGCCCAACAGCTATCTAGACTACTCAGTAGGAAGTGCTGTAGAGGTCATCACAGACATCCCGTTTCACAGGGCCCTGGCTTCCCTGGGAGCAGGTTTCCACACCTGAAATCACCTTCTGGGTTTTGCCCATTCTGAAACACAGCTGGGGGTGTAGCGGGCTGGGGACGGAGTCTCACATCTCAGGTGATTGTTCAACCCATTAAGTCATTGTCACGAAATAGGCAGGGAACTGAATGAACATAATCACAGGTGCTGTGCTTTTGTGGGGTTCACTGGTACAGATTGAGGGGTGTAGAGGGAAGAGCAGCTTGTCTGACGTTTTTCATGTCTTACATGTGAGAAGGGGGTGAGCCCTGCAGATTTTCCAGCATTTCTGAACAGAGGCAAGGCTGCCTTTTAGGATGCTGGAGAGCTTTACCGATGATAGACTTTGCTATTTAAAGGTATAGAAGGGACTATTAAGGATTTTAGTCTTGAGTATAAGCACCTGCACTGTACCTAAGTCCTTTTCTTTCCTTTCCTCTGTGACGCTGGGCATCAGTCTCCACAACACTACAGCTTCACACCGGAAAATCCTGATGCAACCAAACCGAAATGCTCCAGAGGAATTAATTGGTGACCTTGCCTGACAGACCAAAATAAATCTGGCAGGCAGGTTGCCCCCTTTGCCAAGTCCTCAGCTCCCCAGCTGCAGCCGTACGGATTACACCGCTCCCTGGGCTGCGTAAGGTTGCCAACTCCAAGGCCAGCAACCAGCCAACTCCCCAGCTCTGCCTCCTGCCTTCAGCTTGGCTCTGCAGGCTCCGAAGCGTGCCCAGGGCCAGCTGGTTAGCACCAGGCAGACAGGGAACCTGGCACTGCCCCCACCTTTCGGCCAGCTGGTGGATCGACAAAATGGATTGCTCCACTCATGAGAAATGCCGGGATGCCGACGCCCCCTCCTGCACGGAGCCGAGCGCGATGTGACAGCCCCGAACTTTCCCGGGACGTGGATTCTCTCTGCAGCACCTGCGGGCTGCTCTCTGCCTCACCTTCTTCACTCGGCCAGGGGACACAGGAGCTTTTCAGGGGTGCTGTGACCAGGTTACTTCATTTATATTTCTGAAAGGACCTGCAGCTCAAAGCACTAACTTCTTGTACATCATCTGGTATTCCATTCCAGCTTTCCCTTAGCGAGGAGGCACAGACCAGCTGAATTAAAGGTCACAGCTGAGGTTATAGGCACAGGCAAAGCTCTGTGCTTTGTGCTCTACCAAATCTGCAGCTTTACATCAACAAACACCTAGAGAGAGAACCCTGGCCTGACCAAGCAGAGTCATAGCTCAGACTATAGTAGTGCTTTATATCATGTCAATATAAATACAATTAAGAAGGATTTCTACCACCGACTCTAAGAGCAAATCCTTTATGGTACAAACATTTGAATGTCACCTTCACTCACCTGCTGCACATATTCATCGTGGTACTGAACAGTGGTTGAAACGTGTAAGGTTTTGCTCCTCCTGAACTTGTTCCTCCCTTAAAAGTCTCACTTTAAAGGTGGTTTTTTAATGATTTACATATGCAACAGATTTGTTTTGAGCTTAGATGATCAGGACTCTATGCCTGAATAGCCCCATATTAGCAATATAAACATTTTCTGCAATTGTGTCCACCCCTTCACCACTGTTCCAGTCATCAAGTCCCCTTTTAACTGCAGCTCCATATGGAGCAGAAGAGACAAGCAGTGCCACAGCAGCTTACATTTGCATAACCTCTGTGCTGCAGACAGTGTGAGATTTTCACAACTGCTAGCTGGAAATGTATTTGTTTAGCCAAGCTGCCAAAACTCATATTTTAGCTTGGGAAGTCCTTCATCCACTGCACTTCCCTGTTCCACAAGCACTTCATCCTAAGGCAATCAAGATGGTAATAAATAGTACTTTTTAAAAGCCAATAGCCCCGAGTCATGGGTGTTTGGAATATAGATGAAGTGGGATCACCCAGAGTCAGCCCCCTCAGGAAGATACCTGGGAACTTTCACATTACATCATTCTTGAATTTCATCCATTTCCTCAACAGTTGCACAAACAACACCGACAATATTGAACCTTGCTGTTTTCCTCCACATCAACGTGCACTCTGGAAAAAAAAGAAAAACAAGTTTCTTCTGCTGCAAAAATGCCGATAGATCTTTTAAAACATTGCATGAGAAATAAAATACATGGCATAGTCTGCCTTACTATTCTAATGACTCAAGGCTGAAAGCTGCAATAATTTTTCTGAATGACAGACTGAGAGGTTTTCTTGCTTGGTGATCACACAGCAATTTCACAGCTACTGGGTTTCATTACCCCCTTCCCTCCCCAAAAGATTTCCTTCATATGAAAAGACCTTTCCTACTTCAAGTTCTTCTCTTTGCCTGAATTCTTCATTATTCTATTTTGTAGGGCTCATTTTTCCCTTGTTAGGCAGTGAGCAGGGTTGTCATGAAAGCACTACATAATCAAGTGTGTCTCAACAAGCTGAACAGATTCCTACAGCAAACCCCCAGGAAACCCAACTGCAGCCCCCTCTGCTCCCACCAGCTGCTGCTGTGCTCATCTTCTAGATAAGAGACTTGGTGATCTCTTCTATGGCCTTGCCCTTGAGGGAATGGAGCAGCAGGAGAGCAGGTTCACTCCCACTTCACCCTGACTCCTAGGTGAGAAGAAGCCTTCCCTGTACAGTTGTGTGCTCACAGTAGAGGCTGATAAATAGACCAAACCATAAATCAAGCAGCAGAATTAAATAAAATCCATGAGTGATGTTTTCTTCAGAGGCCCCTCTTGACTGGCTCCTGGGGGCCCATCGGCTGCAAACTCGCTGCCACTAGAGGGCAAACGTGACCAAGCCATTTAACAAAATAAATCCCTCTACATTAATACATAATCAGTTTTAATTATGGCTAATTTTGTGAGAGGAAGCCTCTTGGTCTAACTGTAACTTCAGAAAAGATGCACTAATGGTATCTCCTACCGGAGACGTCGATGTCAGACACACTAAAAACACTCACAGTTGGAACTCTGCCAAAACACATTGCCTCTTCATTACATGTGGCCCTAAAAGTTTTATAACTGAGCATGTCGAACGCTCTTCTCAAAAATTCAAGCAAAAATATGTTATCTGTATTGATATCATATATATCGATATCAACACCGATGAAAACAAATTAGATATTTTTCACCTTACGGAAAGGAATTATTTTGCAAAACTACATTCCCAGGAACCAGTCAGAAGGTTTCCAGAAAACTGTTGAGATCCTGCTCTAGGTGTCTCCTATTAAGGGGGAGGTGACACAATGAGACATCTAGACTGACTCCCTCTAAAAGGCACTTACCTGGCTTTCATCTCGTTCTGAATGAGCACAGAGGCAGCTCGAGCCTCATTCAACAACTCTCCATAATGGCTTCAGGGTCTGTATGAGGAGATAGTCATTATCACATAATATGGGCATTTAGCTATTCAACTATTCAAGATACAGAGGGTAGTTTCTAGTGTAACAAAGTGAAAGGAAGTAAAGAGCACCGTGTGGGAATAACTGAAGATGTAACTGAAACTGTGGGGACGAAACAGTATTTGTTTGATAATTTCTTGAAAGATTTGTGCAGATGGTTTTCCTAATGGAAAGAAATTATAGGTTTAGAAAGATCCTGCACTCGTACAAGCCTGCAGAATTGGTATCAAAGTTCAGAAGCTGGTGAGTTTGTTCTCCTTTTAATGTAAGCAAGGCAATATTTTTCTTTAAAGGGAGGTCCAGTTCCTAACTACAATGAGATACAGTCTCTGGAGCTGCATTTGCCTCTGGTATCAGGAAGTTTGATGCCCCAGCATCAGGATTTTACAAAGATTAGCCCAGCAAGCACATAAAATGTCAAAAGCTACAGGAAATTTTCAGCATTTTCCTTCAGCTCCTCAGAAGGAAAGTTGTCAAAGTAGCTGTCTGCTAAACATATCATCTGACTTACTACAGAAAGAAGGATGTCAACACTGCATGTCAAATCCAACACTGAGATATATTTTTTAATGGGCAGGATCTGACTTAGACAGATCCCAAATCTCTCTGCAATTACCTACATCTGTTGGAAAGGCACAAAAGGATTTATCTTAAAGAGCTCTCAAACTATTTTCCAGCCTCGTTTTTTGTGACAGAAGCAAAGTAAAAATCTTGGGAAAATATTTCCAGAGGCATTGTTTGAGGAGACTGTAAGTGTTAGTTGCTTCCACGCCTTCACACCAGCGACAGTGTCACTTGGGTGCAGTTTGGCCAATGACATTTGCTCTCAGCCTTTCCTGGGGGTCTGGGGACCCTTCCCACGTGAGCTCCAGCCCTCTGTCAGCACTCAGACACCACGACACACAGGACAGGCTACTGTCAGGTGGGCTAATGCCACCAGAAATAGTCACCTACTACTACAGCCTATTACCTTCAGAGAAAGGGGTTGGGATAATGCAGTGTGAATTGAAATTACTATCTCTGCACCATTCCTTAGCCAGGGGCCCTACAAACATAGGAGGGGAGGGCACAGGAATATAAGCACATCAAAAAAAAGCTGGGCACTTTCAAGATGTTTCAGCTTAACCAGCGCAGTACCTTGAGTATGTCAGGGGTGCCCTGGCACAGCCACCAAGGAATGTGCCGTGGCCGTGGGAACAGACACTGCTCCCTGAGGCCTGAGTTCCCACGGGGGCAAGGGGCAAATTCATTCATTCCTGCCAACATGGACTATCATCTGTTCCCTGCTAGGTGTTCTTCCTGTTCAGAGCACAGCAGTAGTGTGACCTGAAGTCTAAACTCTGCCACAAAAACTCCAGCTTCCAGGAGCCCTTCCCACAGGAAAAGGGGAGTCACGTCAGTCAGGCGTGAGAGCCACCACATTTCATAGCTGCTTTCTCAGCTATCCCCCTGCAGCGTCACTTCAGGGCTGTGTCCAGCCAATACAACTAATTAATTACACAGCATTAGCCCAAGAGCAGGTCTACAGAAGCAAATCCCTAACGATGGCACTTTAGGATTATGACATGTGATACTTTACACCTTTTTCTCTGTGTGTGTCATCTTTACACCTACACAAGGTATGTACAGAGCCCTAGTGTGCCTTTTTACAAAGATTTCATGAACGTCCACTGAGGAGGAAAAAAAAGGAGACCCAAGCCTTTATGATTCAAGCAAATATTTTTGCCTTTGCAACTGTTCTCTGCTGGGCTGGATTCACCAAACATTCAAAAATGTGCCTTGGTGGCCCAGGGAAGTAAAATTCTGGACTGGTTTCACAAGTACTCCTATGGAATCTGAAGTGGAACACTGAGGAACTGCTCCCAGTAAAGCCAGCAGAGTGAAAGTGTTAGGGAACAAAACTTAGTGTCGTGCTTAACCAGCACACCTCACTTCCTTTCTCCTTCTTTCCCTAATTAGACATGAGAATTAAAAAAAATAATAATAATAATAATAATAGAGTGAGTTTTGTAGAAGGTGATTGTCTGAAAACATATGAACAAGACTTTGGGGAATCCTCAGCTGGGTGGGTAAACTCCTGCCATTCTGAATTGGGCTGGATGCAGCAAGTCATGCCGGCCCTTACTTTTCCTAAGCTTCTTTTCACCTTCTCTGCTGTATCAGACAATTTATTCTTTAAGGAATATTTATAATTTCAGCCTATCTTAATTTTTTAGAAGGGAAAAAAGACTTTGAAGTGTCACATGCCTTATTGTTTCAGAGTATGGTGGTCCCTAACGGGACAAAAGTATGGCAGAAATGGAGTACAACTGCATTCTGCTTCTCTGCTGAGGTCCTTGTGCATGTGGCCTGAGCACCTTCCTCAAGGAAAGGGAATGTTTTCCTCATTCTAGAGGAAGGGATGCTCTGGTGCCAAACAAATGGGCAACCTTCCAGGAACTGCTCCCCAAGCAGCCCCTCTGCAATTGCTTCTGGATGAAGACCGCACAAGGATTCAGTTTTTCACAAAGGCATTAGGTAGAAAAGCGTTAATTATTAAAAGAGTGTGAATTAAGCAGAGACTGTGCTGCACCTACCGGGCCTTGGTGAGAAGGCGCTCTGTAAACAGAATTATTATTTCATCAACACAGTAGACTCCTCACTTAATGGCTCACTAACTGGGCCAGAGATGAGATTCGACGTGAAGAAATCAATGACTCAAAGCAAGAGATTCAGCAAATATGAAACACCTAGTGCTCAGCTCTTAGGATTGCATATTGTCTCCTGTGGAAGTGACTCGGATCATGCAGGGAGAAAATAACACTCCTGCTGCTGCGTCCAGCTGTATCCATAGGAAGTAAGACTGAACCGGTGCTTGCCAGCACTAGAGTCCCATACTTTAGGGGGGGTTATTTGCTTTTTGGTGTTCTCCTTCTGTGCTATATCTTCTAAATTAATAAGCATTGCTACTTCACATTTCCAAAATGGTCTTTCTGGTATTTTTTTTTTCTCTTTGTAACTCATGACACAAAAGTCAGTATTTCTTAGTAATGGTAGCCTTATTTTGGTGTCCACCAGATGTACACATCAATCAGAATGACTCTGCAGTACCGCAGAGCAGAAGCACCACAGGGCATCCTGCAAAATTAAATGGGGAGAATAATGAAGTCCTTCACAATTCCTCTCTGTTCTAACCATTATAACAACTCGAGAGAGCAGAGAAGATATTTTCAACATGTGGCTATAGGTGCATGACTCTTCTTCAGACAGCTGGCTAGAGGGTAAATGGCAAGAGCAATAAGTATCTATCTCTCCTCCCCGGGAGTGAACATGATTCATGGATGAAGAATACTTTATTTTCCTACTCACCAGCACACTGAGGCTTTACTGTGAAATTACTTCTCAAGTTTTCCCCTTCTCTTCAGTGCTAATTTAGGGATATAAAACTTACCACACTGGCTCACTTTTCACTCAAGTGATTTCAGCTTCGCTTCCAGATTCTCAGGGAAAATCTCGGCTTTACATTCATCAGCTCCTAATGAAAAACAGCAAATCCGAGTCTGCAAAGAAAGGTTCTGGTGTAGTCAGGAGTGTCTGCGGAAAGAGGGAGAGGTGAGTTAAATTGCAGAGGAAATCCTTCATTAATAGTGCCAAAGGACTGTACAAAACCTAACTAATTCTCTGAACGAAGGAAGGATTAATATCCCATTTTATAGGGAGGAAAGTGAGATAACAGAGCAAACACCCTGGAAAATTAACAGACCGGATCGCTGCGGCTTCAGTTCCACATCCATTCCCACGGATGGAGAGCCAAATTCGGGCAGAATCTCTTCTATTGGTAGGGTAGTTTGTTTATTTGTTGCAACAGAAGGAACAGCCCAGCAAAATTTCGCACAAGCGATTTTCCTCAGAATATCCCGTCATTTCTCATTTGGGCTTTTTTCCTATCAACATGAGCCTTCACCAAACAGGGCAGTCAACAGTCATAACGTGACAGGGAACAATTATAAATTGCACAGAACTGCGTGGAAACCAGACTGACACCTTTCATGCATTTCTGAAGATAATCTGCCCTTCTGACCCACCTTTCTGGCTGCTTTTCGTAGAGGGGAATAATGCAGCACGGAAACAGAGTGTTGAAAGATGGCAGCTTACAGTGCCTTCCTCCAAAAAACCAATAACCTTTTTCTACACGTAATTGCAGTAAATTCACCAAGAGCACATAATGGACAGGAATACAAAATGAATCACAGCATTTCTATGTGAAACAGCTGTTCCATGAACTGGCCATGATGATTTCTGACTGTATGACTGCATCTGTAGTTTGGAAACAATTAGCCAAAAGCAATTATTTATCTTGAGTTGTCACACTTGTTTTATCAGCTCTTTAGGGGGTTCTCTCGTAATCATAGAACTTGCAGAGCTGAAAAAGCAGGATTTTCCTACTCCAGTTGGACCAAGAAATAAAATGCAAATCAATGACAGCATGTTTAAATAAAATTTGTGAGATCCAATTTCATCCATCATTTTCTTCCTCTCCTTGTTAAGACAAAAATACTATACATTCTCTCAAAGACTCAGGAGATCTCAAAACACATTTAGTAGTCGCACCAGTATACTGGAATCAGGAGAATGCAAATAAATCCCATTCTTCACTGCCTCATGCTTTCCACTCCTCTAATTTGCAGTGGTAAATTTGAAATCCGAATAGTCTCATTTTTCAGAAAGCTCTGAGCACTCCCGGGTGCCTTTTGCAGCCACTGGGACACGCAGCTGTGACATCCAACACCTGTGCAAATCTGGGCCGAGTTATCTGCGGTGACACGGCGAACGCAGCCCGGGAAAAGAGTTGCTTTGCCATCTCACAAGGGAGTGAAGTCTCTGTAGTGAGCTGCTGGCTCTGTGAGAGGTAACTCCACCACATGACAATAATGCAAGCAGCCTTAGGAACAGGCGGAAAGTTATTAGGAGGTTGATTTTCAGAGCATATCAGGAGACGATATACGGCACCGTCATGCATTCAGGAAATCATGTTCAGGTTTTATAAACCACAGATGCAAATAAGGCCTGGCAATCTTTATACTATGAATACATAAACAGATTTAGCATGTGCAAACCATTGTGTAGCTCAACTGGAGAATGGATACTGACCGGGAACAGATATGCCAGAGTAGTAAGAAGTTTCTCAGTACCCAGGACAGTCGTATCAGGTTTTCTAATTTCCCATGTCTGAAACAAGAACCAAAACACAAATGTTGTTGACATTAGACATCATTTTCCAGGACATCCTGAGCAGTTAGCCAAGTGCAGTACGAAAGAACTTGCTGTCACTTGTTATTAAGTTATCTGGCTGCTTAGGTACGGACCACAGCCTCTGGACAGTCGCTCTGAGTGCTCAGTTTGCAAGCAATAAGCATCATTTTTCAGGGAAACAGCAAGGGTGAGACTGCTCAAGTATGTATTAAAAGGCTGTTTCCTTTCAGAGCTGAATTCAAATTAGGGCTCACACAGTTCTTTCAAAATTAACCTTATTTGTATCTATAACCTTTTTCTTTTTTTTCCTCTTTTTTTTTTTTTTTTAAGAAGCATTTTTTGAACATGTGAGCGGACTGGGGACCTGATCACATTTTCCCTGTTGACGCATCCACCAGTCTCCTGTGCTGAATCCTGATTCTCTGGGTGCTGCCCCCGCTGCTGGGCTTGTGCCCCTAAGGAGTGCCAGCACTGCTCCTGCTCCCACTCTCTGGGCACAAACCCTTTTACAGGAAAGGGGCTCTGGGTGCAGCTGCTATAGGTGCACAGGACAGGCAAAGAGCTGAAGTGCACCTCATCCTGAATGCTGAACACGAATACTCTGCCTCACAGCTCAGGGGGTAATGAAAACTGAAGACACAAAGGGATTTTGCACTAGATTTCTGAAAAATCCAAGCTGAGCTGACAATCTAAGCACTTCTCTGTCAACAAAGGCTGCTTGGGATTTACAAACTAGCTGTCCCTCCTGAAGAGCCTGATTTATTTGGTATGCTTTGAGCAGTCTTAATGTATGCCAAGTTTTTATTCACAGACATGGCCTTTTGCATAATACCCGAGTAGAGTATTTGCTCAGGAAGTGGCAGACCTGAATTCCAGGCTTTTCCCTGCAGAGGAGGGCTGAAAGCACGGCTTCCACCTCCTGCGGGAAAACGCAGAGCCTACAAAGAAGCACAAGCCTGGATCCGATAGAAGAGACCTGGGACCCAGTTTTCGCTCCCTGGGATGTTCAAACATCTAACATTAGATGGCATCTGGATTAAAAAACAAATACAAGCCAGAAATAATCAAGGACATAGAGACTGGGACCAGGAATACATCTGTCTTGGCCAAGCTCCATAATCACTAGGTTAGATAATGATGCCAGTCCTCTTGGCAGACCTTATTTGCAACGTGCTAGTGCAACGATTTTGCTTCAGTTCTGCAGCAGCTCGAATGTCTCTGCACTGCCCCTCCATGGCACAGTGCAGTCACACTTGATTCTCTTTTCCTGGAGTAGTTTGGTACAAGCTACCTTTCCGTTCCCTGGGTCAGAGAGAAGTTTGTGTAATCATAACAGGAATGTAACTACTACTGCTTCCTATTATTATGCATTTCTGAATTGAGACTGTACAAATCCTTGTATCCATGGTACTGCCTGCCCCTGGAACAGGAATCCTCCCCATTAAAAAAATGTTAAAGATGTTCCATTTACATCCACAGTCATCCATTTAATTGGGGCATCATCCCCTGTTTCAATAATATTTAAATAGGTTGCAGCTAAAGGAGAGAAAAATTGAGAATCCCCTGTCCAGGAAAAATAACGTAGGGGAATTTAGAATAAATATCTTCAAGATTTTAGAGTAAAGATGATTAGACAAGGAATAGTACGTTATAATTCATCTGCCCTTGTCTTTATTAACACATCTTACCCTCCCTAGAATGGGGATGAGATTTTCTGGACAGCTGCTTTTCCAGGTCAGCAGCCCAAGATCCAGGAGCATGCAAGAGGCACTGCTTTATTCCTCCTCCAGGGATGGAGCTTTTGCTGTACACAGCTTTCTGCCTAGCACCCAAAGTGCCTGTGAGACAGAAAGGACATTTCCCCTGGCCTGCTGAAGTGGCTCTGAGCACACCAGCTTTCAAGAATCCCATCCCTGCTGATCCTATGGGGTATCAGGACACCCAAGAGTTACATACCTTGACTGCAAGCATAAAACATCTTCCATGCCCTCAGAGAATTAGCCCTCAGCTTCACCCTGGGCAATATCCCATCTAACTGAAACACCTTGGCCATAGGTGCACCTACACCTGCAAGGCACCTGGACTTCACAGAGATGGACAAGTACCTCAGATTCAAGTACCTAGAACACCTAGATACCCCCCTAGGAGAACATGAGTCTACTTTAGTTAGTTCTCAAGACAAGCCACTTGCCCAGCCACAGTCACAAGCAGCTGTTGCAAGGTCTAAGTGCCACGCAGGTTGTCTCAGTGTCAGACACTTGCTTGGAGGCAGGAGTTACAGCAGGGCAACACTAAAAGTGGGTCACCGGAGTTTTTCGGCATTAACCTGCCTTTGACTCGCAGCCCACAAGATTTAGATCATCTCCAAGGAAGTCTGCCACACTGAATGTGCAGTTTTTAAAACTTGATGTTAAGGTTGGGCTATTATTGTGCAGCATGTGCTGCTTGCACAGCAAGATGAGAGACTCGTTTCCAAAATGAGGGTCAAATTTATAAACCTGCATACAGTGCATTGTCTCTAATAGGATTTTTTCCTTCACACCCTTTCCCGTTTAATGCAAAGTGAAACTCCATTTCATCTTCAGTAAACCTTTCAGCTGGAATATAATTTTGACTAATAAAACCTCCATAAACACCATCGCTTTTATTATGTATGACTGCAACAGTCAGACCTTGATAACAACACTTGGCATGACTGGCAGCAGCAAGGTAACCATGGACACTGCTCTTACTGAGAAGAGATAAAAAAATGCATTCCCAGTAATTTAGAAATACTTCTTTTCTCTTGAAAGGGAAAGTGGAAAAAAAAGTATTTTCAGATATATCCCCATGTCAGATGCCAGGGGAATGTTACTAATAACATTAATATCGTTACTATAGTTTTAACTGTGGTGCTTAGAAACATCAGCCTAATGTCAGAAAGAAAGGATGGTCCTTGTCATTCAAGAGTTGGAACAAACAAGACCAACAAGTAGAAGATTGGGTTTATTTCCATTTTTAAGATGAAGGGAAAGAAGCACAAGAAGACAAATCTTTAACTAGTATCATGGACTTTGTCACCTCTGAAACTACTCTTTCTGTACCTATTAAGCATAGAAAAGGCATCAAAAAGCACTGGACTAGTCAGTCCTGCACAAGTAAAATCATATCCATGTCCTCGCTAATCTTTTGCATTACTTATAAACTCTTCACAGTCGCATTTTAAATAACAGTTTCTATAAAAACTGATCGCAGAGCAGACTGTTGTGCTGACGTTTTTATGGTCTACAAAAACATCTCGAGTTCTGGAATTTCAGCAAGCTGCATCCCTTAGAGAGCACATTAATTTTATCTGTGCATTTTCCTAGCCAACTTGCCTTTTTTCTCTTTGTGCATGGGTGTCAAAAACAGATATTTGGGTTGACCCAACTCAAACCAGCTGTTGGTTTTCTTGTTTGAATTATTCTTCTATCACACACTGCTTTTGCCCTTTGCCCTACTCCATACTGACAGCTTTGCCAGAATAAATCTTTGCTGTTCAGCCAGAAGCAAAAACAACCCGCAAACAAGGTTATTGTCCTTTTTTGGCTAGGTATGTGTAGCCCAGACTGCAAAGTCCTGACTGGTGTGTCAGGCTGTTTTCACATCTCTTATTCTGTATCCCAAAAGGTGTCTTTGAATCATTAGGTCATCTACCCGTAAATAAGCCAAAGTTTTTATAATGATGCTAAAAACTAAATCTTCCTGTGTCAGGATGCATATGCTTTGCCCCAAATATGTACAACATTATCTCCTCTCAGTCCCAGACAATTTAACAGATACTTTCCAAGATTACCTGGGCAATCTAAATCCAGGCAGAATAAATATGATACAAAAGATATCAAGGGCAATAAGCCTGTAATTCATCGTAGCCCATGGAGTGCTCCCTAACACTTGTTGTTTTGAAATGACTTCTGTCGCCGTGGCGAGCAAGTGTCTGTGCTTTCACCAGGAAACAAAGACTGAATTATTGTCTCTGATGTCGAGGGAATGTTTTAATTTCTTGTGTTACTGTCACTTGGAAGTATGTCCCCTAGGCTGCAGAGGGAGAGAGAGGGCTGGGGTTACACACTCGCTGGCATTCCCCACGGATTTATGTGCCTGAACTCCATCTGAAACTCATCCCTGGGGGTCTCACAGATAAAGCATGACTTCATAAATACCAAGAGTTGGGTTCAGCTATTCAGTGATAGATGTCATTGTGTGTTTCTTGGAAATATTCTGTATAAGGGTTATTTCTTTGGAAAATTAGGTTTCCTCCTGCAATATTTGCTTCTGAAGAAGTGCCTTTTTCCACTCTGCACAAACTGGGATACATCAGGTTTGTTATGTCCCATCCCCTCTTAAAACCATCACTGGAGAAAGAATGGGATTTTCACTAAGATTTTAGCTGATCAGAGAATGGGGTGTAGAAAAACCTTCCCTGAGGTGACTGAAAATGTCTAACATTCCCTATGGTCTCTAAGTTTCAACAGGGAAATGAAAACACCGGCAGCTTGGAGAGGCAGAAAATCACAGAATGAAGAGCAGATTCCCCAGATGAGATGGCTTTCACTGGTTGCAAAGAAAGAACAAAGATACGTCAACCTGCTCCATCAGCTTGGTAGCTGGGTGACAATGTGTTTACATACAGCCCGGTCTAGACAGGTAACATGATAAATGTTCTAAAGGGCTACACCTTGTTTCAGTAGCTCAAACCTAGTAAGAATCTCCCTTCACAGAATGTGTAGGTTTCAGAAGCACGAGAGAGTGACTGAGGGTTTGTGCTGACTTTGTTTTGGCACACTGCTATTGCATAGCTAGGGTTCTTTGGAATAGAGATCAATATTATTTGTACAGTCATTTTATAATAAACTATGCACCACAGCAGATCTTCTCAGGCTGTATAAGAAAATATTAAATCGCATTACTTACGAACACGTGGTACTAAGAAACACCTGGTTTCTTCTCAGTGACATTGCTCAATACATACAGAACACAGACACTTCCCTGACATGTTCACTAACACCTCACTTAAGTAAGTAGCTGTGTAAGCACAGGTACCAAAGTACTGACACCTCAAAAGTCAAGAGAGCCTCAGGAGGATGGAGAGAGAAGCCCCATCCATTCAGACCCCCCCTTTCCCACCAAAGGGGACAGCACACAGACAACAGCAGACCAGCAAATGGGCAAATTAAAACCTGAGGTGGCATTCAAACCGCTCACAGCTCTTAGGGTTTTGCTGCAGTTCTGTGCCCATCAACAAATACCTTCTTGTCCTTGTCCTCTGCCAGTGCTTTGTTCTCACAAAACAACTCTCGCTACAACAGGGCTCAGAGAGCAGAGATCACACTTCTTTGTCTTCCCAAACTAATGTTCAAACTTCAAGTTTCAACAGGACAGTTAAAAGTAAAAAAATTCATGCAAATGCATGAATTCTCTGCAACTCAATGCCGAGGGGCATCAACAAACTGAAATACTGCAGGTGGTCCCAGTGCTTACACGACGTGCAAGCAAAAGCTCATCAGAATTCAAGCCATACAATGTAAAATCTACGGGACGAGAAAATCCGCTCCCTTTGTCTCCTGCAATGTGGTGGCGGGTGCAGAGCTCGGCACACGGATGCTGCTCACCCTCAAACCCGCTGCAGGGGGCACCTTCCCGTGATGGCACCACGCCTGTGGTTTGAACAGGCTTGGAAGTTCCTGCTGCTCTGACCCACAGCTCTCCAAAGACACGCCGTCGATATAAACCGGGGAAGCAAAAATGTTCGTTCCTAAAAAGTTTGCTCTTGTTTCCCCTGTGTTCCACTCGAGTATTTTACCAGCACGCTGAGGGTTGCACTGCACACCTCCGATGCTTTTTTTATTTTTTTGGTGCATCTCTTCTACCCAAAGTACATGAAAGTTACATGGGCATTAATAGATTATAAACCACTGAGGCAACTCTCAGTTCAAGCAAAAAATAGAAATCTTTTTTTTTCAAGTTGTTAATCCACACATATGTAACATTAGAAAGAATAACATCATATATATCATACAATACTTAGAGCTTCACTTTTCTGATTCTTATTAATTAAAAAAAAACCCACATACTAAAAATGGGGAAAATAAAGACGTTAAAATATCTTTATTGCCTTCAAGGCACTGTAGTTTTTAGATAATGTTATTCTCCTAAACTTTAAGTTGTGCTAAGTTTTCTCTCTCTACTTCCATATTTTTCTCCTCAGCTGCAGATCATGCATTTCCCCCCTCTTTTGCTTCTACTTCAAGTTTGATTTTTCCTAGGGACGGGTTTGTTCAGCAGCAAGCAGGCAGTCATTTCAGCTTCTTTATTCCCATTATCCCCCATTCTCTTCTGTGGATTTAAAGGATACACCTAAGGTGAGTTGAGACACTATTCATAAGATCTTTCTGTCCACCCCCACCCCAATAACAATAATCAGAGACAAGGTGTCCTTGTTCTTTCCTTGCTACCAGAACATTCAGGATTGACAACTCTATGCTGAGATGCTCAGTTAATCATACATGTTCTGCGGGAAATTATTACCTTTATTGCAAAGCTGTGTATAGATGGAATTAACTGCTCATCTCTGCAATAAAGAATGTGCTCTTCTGTAAAATAATTACTCCATTATCAGGTCTGCTTCAAGTATTGTGAAGTTGCTAGTCATTTTTTCCCATTCTGTGAGGTTTATAAAGAGAACTCGAATTTCCAAAGTACGGGATTTAAGACTATCAATTATTTCCCTCGTGGATCCCTCCCCTTCCAAAAGAAAATAATCTCTTCTGAAGGAGGTTTCATTCTTATGACAACAGAGGGATTGCAATATCACACTTTCAATGAGAATGTTAGACCCGATTCAAAGTCCAAAAATTTGAAGTGCATGAAAAGTATCCTATTAACATCAGTGAGCTGCACCTCAGCTCTACTGAACAAAACCTTCCCCTCCCTTCAGGTCCTGCTGATAGCTGTCAGGCCCTCAAAAGTTTTGACATCCTGGTTCTAGTTACACCAGCTCCCACAGTAAGATTTATGCAGGTTTTCTGCTCATCTTCACTGCTTTAGGTCTATTCAAGTCCTCCTTCCTTACTTCAGAAACAAAAAAATAGCTGAACTTTTAAGAGCCTGTTAAAATGACAAGCATTGCAGGGATGGTGCCAGCAGTAACACCCAAACAAAGCCACAGCCCTTTTAAGACACGGAGATTTTTTTTAAAACCAAAGACTTTCCCTCACGCCTTGCAATCCATGTGATACTAAAACTTGAAAGAAACTGCTGTTGTGTAATTACGATTTCCTGCAAAAAAAACGACCACTAAAATAACTTACAGTTCTGAATGTTAGATGTAGCTGAGCTCATTTACGCCTTCAGAAACATCAGGAAGTTTTTTTATTCAATGAACACTCTTGAGAACTGATGGGCTAAACACGGCTTCCCTGCCAGGTGCACTCTTTTATGAAATAAAGCATCACAGGAGCATGTCAAGAAAAAACAAAATTAAGACACTTACGAGTACCGGGTGTAGAAAGAAGAGAAATGAATGCTCTAGGACAAGAACACAAAACAGGAAATCCAGCCAGGAAAATGACAGTTAGGCCATACAAATAAGGCAGATAAAGGAAAGAAAATAACATATGTACATTGTCAGGGAAGGTGCCCGATATCCAATCCCCCACCATCCAACTGCTTCCATTCTTTTGCATCCAGAATCATTATTGCAAAATTGTTTTATTTAGAAATGGAAGCTGAAATAGAAATCATGCTGAAAACAGAACTGCACTGGAAAACGTCCCAGTCCAACTGAGTACTGAATATTTATCCCCCAGAGGAGAAAAAAGGCCTTAATCAAGGCTAGTCCCAAAACCACAAACTTTCGACCCTCTCTGCTCAAAGGCAGCAAACAGCAATAATACAACCCACATTAACCAAAGCTGGAATATTTTCTCTGCCTGTGCCCAAAAAGAAGAATCACAGTAAGAGATACCCAGCACTTTCCCCGCAGGGTTGCTTTCTGGCTCGCTGTGATGTGTACCTTACACTGCCCCGGGCTTCCCCCACCACCCCCACTGCAGCACTACGGAAAGGCAGGCAGGGCCAGCCCAAAACCAGCTGAACCCAGGAAAGCCAAGCTGCAAAAGCAGCATTAAACCCCCATTCCCCCTGCCCAACCAGGCCCACTGACCTTGCCAGCGCGCCGGGTGAGCCCGCGCGGCCGCGCCTCCACCACCTCCAGCTCCCGTGTTCCTGGTGCTGCACAGAAGGAGCAGGGCAATACGTTGGGATGACATTGCAGTCAGCAAGGAACACCCCCATGCTTTGGAGCAAGGGGCCTTCCTGGACACGTTGGCCACAGTGTTTTCTGGACAGTCACTTTGAAGGACACGCCGCTATTTTGATCCCAGGTGGATGCCTTCTGCTCCTCCTGCTCATTAATGCCAATCTCTCGTACAATAAATAAGCTTGGTAGCTGGTCTTCTCTGGCCTCTCCTGGATGATTTATGCCAGCAGCTTGCAATAAGTCATGCTGAAGTTTCCCTGACCTAGATTCACTCCAACGTTGTAACTAGTTTGGTGACTTCTTCCCAGTCTTTCAAATCCATTATTCAGCAAGCCGCTGCTGATGATGCACTTTCAGCCAGGTTGCTTTCATCTTTCATTTTATTAAATGCAAATTGGATTTGAAAATGAAGGCGGACACTGTTGTAATCATACTGGCAGGTAACAGTGTTACTCAGCTGTCAACAGAATTCAGCCTAAATAGATCATGGCACAAGAAAGAAATTGTATCAATGACTTTGCTTTGCTTGTATTTAAATATTACATCAAACCTATACTATCACAGGGGACAAAAAAGCGAGCACAAGTTGCAAACATAGCACTCATTCTATATCCTTTCTCTTTTCCCTTCCTGTTGGTCCTTAGCTAATCCATTATTACAGCATGAAATCCGTGCATTGTTTGCCAAAAAGGTATGGGATGATAATAAACCAGACAGCACCAATGCCATGGGGTCCCACGTTATATTAATGGTTTAGATAAACTAATTAATTCAAATGTTAAGAGCATACTTTACACACGAATACTCCTAAGTTCCTGAGAGCTCAAAGTAGATCAATACAGAGCACTAGGTACAGACATATATTGTTGATACTGATTTGCTTGTCTGTATGTTATATGTAATAAATAACACTACGCTCTGCTTTTGTAAAAGCAACTATTAATAATTCATCGATTCCAATAACCATTTCTGAACTATATCCTTATGTAAAGTAAGAGCCAGCTGTGGCACAATCAAAAATATCAGTGAGTACTAACCAGATTTCCGCAATGAATTTGATGAGGCCTCGTTCATGAATTGGACAGTGTTAATTTTTCTTACCTTTGCTAATGTTTTAGTACTAAGGAACAATGCTCAATGCTTTTTGCTATTAATATGAAAATATGCTGAGGCTTTTGTTAAAGAGTGTAGTAGATAGTATTAAATGCATGTTTAATTGCCTTGTTTTGCAAAGGGGTAATTATTCCCTACAAGGAGGAAGGCAGTGCAGCTACAATCCCTCCAAAGAGCAGACCAAACACTCTGAAATATTTCAGCACAGGACACAGCATTTAGCACAGTCACAGGTGGAAAAATCTTGTATTTTCTTTAAGTGGGGACATTTTATTAACAAGTGGCAATGTCATAAGACGACGGGAGGGTTAAACATCTGGCCTGAGGTCTGGCAAGATTCACCCAAAGCTTTGGATGTGGCATCAGAATCGTTCCTGACACGTCTCATTTATTCTGTTCTTCCGTGCAAGCACCAAAGTCTGTTGTCAAGTGTCTAATTGTCTCGCCTCGATTGCAGCAAGCCGCTTTCTCACCCACTACAGAGTCACAATTTTGTGTGCTCACCACTTACTACAAATGCTGTCAGAAATGGAAATGAACAAGTCAGAAAACCACTCACATTCTGCCACCCTCCCAGTCGAATGAAAAAGCAGAAGGGAGTAGATAATCCTGGGGAATTGGAAAGAAAGGGGACTCAGACTCTTGCCTTGCCTCTCTCCCAGCCAAGACACAAAACTCTGCAGCAGTCCAGGCACATCAAGCTCCCCTCACACCCAAAGGGCTTCAGAGATGGCTGCTGCCCTACCCAGGGCCACTGATTGCTCCTTCCTCTGCACTGGCCACCTGAGAAAACTGCAGTCACGTACCTCCACCTGCTGGGGAAAAGTCCAACCAGATAGACAAAAGTCCCCAAGAAGCCAAGTCCTGCAAACTGACCTCACACTCAAGTATCTTTACCCCTCCAAAAGCTGCAGAAGTGTGTCAAAATGCCCCCTCAAGGTCTCCCGCACACCTACGCTGACAGAGTCCCAAGCAAGTTTGGACCCAGGTGTTCTGCAGTTGAAGAATGTTGATTGTTGCAGGGGGAAGAAGTCAATTGACTTTGCACATATGCAAATCTATCTATCTATCTATCCCAATGTGTGACTTCATCTCAAGAAAAATATTTATTGGAACTAATTCTAAACTGAATTTCTTAAGGGTTTCTTTTTATCATTTTTATTCCTTACGTTTATTCCTACGTTCCATTCAAGAACGTAAGAAAGTGTGCTGTGTACACTAATAATACACATATATCCAGTGTGCTCTCTACATGGCTGTGAACTCCACCTCTAACAGAGAGCCTCCGTGATTCAACATCGCAAGAAAACTCACCAGTGTCTCTAATCAGTATTCTAATATCTGTGTTATCTGCCAGATGGATGCAAGAAATCCTTCCGTTTCTTAAAAACTACAAATTCTTAAATACATTCAAATGCCACGACTCAGCTCGCAATCCTTCTCCTGTGTCAGGGATTTCCTGGCACACGGACACACGGCAGTGCTGGGGTCTGGCCCACCGAGCAGCACCCACTTTCCCAGCTGATGCAGAGCAAAGGGCTCTGCTGTGACTCAAATCACGAGCACGCAGCAGAGGGCACTGTGAAAGCCCCACAGCCGCAGCCCGGCACGGAAAGAGCTAGAAGTGTCACACGCACACAGCCAGGAGACACGTGTGCCACCCTCACTGGTGCTGCTCTCTCCTTTCCTCTCCTGGAAAGGTGCCGGTGCTTCCCCTGGGAGCTGAATCCAAGAGCCAGGCTGCTTTATGCCACCCCGCTCCGAACAACAGGGCCAGCTGAGATGTTCCTGAGAGCTGCTGCTGCTGCCACCTCCTTCCAGGTGAGATGTCCCCTGGGCTGGCTCGGGACCGGGGCAGACAGCCCGTGTCCCCGGAGCAGGCAGCTGGTGGCACTGCTGAGAAGATGGACAGAAAGCTGTCAAAGAGGGACTCTGGGAAGCAGCACACACACACTGACTGTGCCCGGACAGCCCAGGGGTACGCCTGTTCCATCCAATCTGCTCGGGACTTCGCTGCCTTAACTGGCAAACGTTCCTGGGAGAGACAAGGCCGTTAAAATACGGGGTTTGTAATCAGTCACTTTCATTTGGAAGCTGAAGGCAGCTCTCCCCGGTTCTGTTTTGACATTCTGCACTATCAGATATTCCCAAACACCCCACAAAGAGGCTCAGCCTGCAGAGCTGAGATAGTGAATATTTACAGCAGTGCTCAGCAGCCAGCATCTCTGAATCTATCAGCAGCTCCTTGCAGAAGGAATCAACCCTGTATTTCCCCATCTGCACAAGTACTTTAAAGAATAATTTTAGAAAGCAAATGAACCATTGCAGAGCCATTAAAAGAATTAAATAATCCATAAGTAGCAGTAAAATGGTACAATAAGGAACACTTAATGTTATTAGGAAAGTCAGTTGTGTGTGGACAAAGGCTGGCTGACAAATGAGAAAAATATTTGCTCACTGTGAGTGATCTACAGCAGACCTACAGCCAATGGTACCAGATGGTGGGACTGGTTTTTCGTAAACACACCTCTTTTAGAACCAAAAAAGCCTGGTTAATCGACCATGGATCATGGTCCCATAAACTAAGCAAAGCTGTGTCTGCCCAGCACCATTGGAAAACGGTTCCCATTAGAGAAGCAGTAAAGAAAAGTTCCTGGGTTCTTCGGGAGGCATCTGGTTTCACTGGGAAACACAAAAAAAAAAAGTAAAAGGGAAATGGAGTAATTCTGACTGTGGACCAGGTGATACAGAGAAGATCATATTCAACTTTCCATGTCTGTGTTGGATAACACATTTAATTTGAATGGACAGGCTTCATTTTAATTCAGTATTTTTAGTCTTTCACATAGAACTAAAGAGCTGCACAGCTGAGGAATCTATCTCACACAGAGTGTTGTATGATAACCATGAAAAGGATGTTGATCCTTGGTTTGAACTGCTACTTGACAATAACTAATAGTATTCTTAACTCTAGCACTGTGATGGTATTTAATCTGTGGATTTCAAAAAGCTTTTATACAATGTAGAGGATGAAAGAAATTTCCAAAGCAAATAGGCATAAAAAATTCATCAAGGGAAAACTCTGACTCCAGTTATTAGTCTTCAACAGCCTTCCAGCCCTTGGAATACAGTATTTTGTTTATTGGCACAGGATCACAGCTAACCCTGTCACTTGGGGATTAATGACCTGATTAATGACAAGCAGCAGAGCAGCTCCATTCATTAAAACCTACCAGCACCAATTTCTAATTCTGACACGCTGGAGGGAAGGGATGCCATCCAGGGGGAGCCTGGCATGCTTGAGAGGTGGGCCTGTGCAAAACTCAAGTTCAACAAGGCCAAGTGTAAGGTGGTAGATGTGGGACAGGGTAATCCCAAACCCAAACACAGGCGGGGCAGGCAATGGATCGAGTGCAGCCCTGGGAGAAGGATTTGGGGTTGGTGGTGGATGAGAAGCTCAGCATGACCCGGCAATGTGCCCTTGGAGCCCAGAAAGCCGATTGTACCCTGGGCTGCACCAAAAGCAGTGACCAGGAGGTCAGGGAAGGTTCTGTCCCTCTACTCTGTCCTAGGGAAACCCCACCTGGAGCGTTGCATCCGGCTCTGGGAGCCCCAGCACAAGGGGAACAGGGACCTCCTGGAGCGAGTCCAGAGCAGGCCACGAAGGTGCTCCGAGGGCTGGAGCACCTCTCCTGGGAAGACAGGCTGAGAGACCTGGGATTGTTCAGCCTGGAGAAGAGAAGGCTCCAAAGAGACCTTAACATCAGTTTCCAGTACAGAAATGAGGCTACAAGAAAGCTGGAGAGGGACTTCTCACAAGGGCCTGTAGTGATAGTATAAGGGGGAATGGCTTTAAACTGAAGGAGTAGGTTTAGAGAGTAGAAAGGAATTCATTACTGTGAGGGTGGTGAGGTCATGGCACATGTTTCCCAAAGAAGCTGTGGATGCCCCACCTCTGGAAGTGTCCAAGTCCAGGCTGGATGGGGCTTTGAGCAGCCTGGGCTAGCGGGAGGTGTTCCTGCCCATGGCAGGGGAGTTGAAGCTAGGTGACCTTTAAAGTCCTTTTCAACCCAAACCACTTTGTGGTTCTAAGAATTATGAGGTAGCTGACAGTATCTTCAGGTATAGAATAAATTTCTGGGAATATTTTTTTTTTCCTATGCTCACAGAGTATAAACTTTCTCTGACCACAAGATGGCCCTCATGGTATATTCTCTGTGCTACGGTACACAACATCCCTGACTTATTTATGATGCGTGGCTTGCAATATTCTGGTTTCACTTTATTTTACATATATATATATATATATATATGGCCTGTTTCTCCTCTGTTAGTAAAAGATAAAGGCAAAATCCTGAATCTGTCAAATTAATTTTAGGCTCTGGGGGAGCCCCATTGCCTCAGGCTGAGTCTGTGGCACAGGACCTGGCACACCTATGGCACTTTGAAAGAGTCAGTTGTACCTGCAGAAAAGCCTTTTCCCCATCACAAGGGCTGGCTGCCACCAGGTCAGATGCCGGGCGAGCAGAGCTCCTCCTCGCTCTCCCATCAGGATGTTTTGCATCTCTTCTTTGTCCTTGTTTTCTTAAGGATTCTTGGTATTGCTTCTGCAGGCGTATTTGCCCCGGCAGTGTTTCATTTCCTGTGTTTTCTCCCCAAAAGCCACATGATCGGGCACAGTGATGTCGAGCAAGGAAACTAAACTGTTTCTTGCAGCCTCTGGCTCACACAGGACCCTCTGCAGCCTTCAGCTCTAGTGACAGGGCTCGGGTGTCTCTCTTCTTAAGGCTCCTGCTGGTCTAGAATTGGGGAATTTCTGTAAGATCACTTCTTGAAAGGATAGCTCAAGATGACTCAAAGCAGGACAAAGAATTAAAGATCTACATAGTCTTCTGCCTAGAAACCTCCTAGTTTCCTGACCAAACATGTTCCAAGTTTTAAAAGGCCACAACAAGGAGTGCCAGAAGGATGAAGGACAGTCCTGCCTCAGCACAGCTGAGATGGAATCATTCCATGACAATGTGATGCTGGTTTGCTGAAGCACAGAACTATCCCAGAACAGGACAGGGCACCAATCACACTTCAAATGTGTCTCTTAAATAAAAGAGAAGCAACAATTTATGGTCCACTTATTAGTCAGGTATGCCTATTTCCCGTGGACTTCCAGTGCTCCAAAATGGTGACAACAAGCACAGCTGGGGGGGAAAAAAAAAAAAAGAAAAAAACCAAGAAAAAACAAAACAAAACCAAAACAAAACAAAAAAACAAAACAAAAAAAACCAAAAAAAACAACAACAACAACAAAAACCACCAAAAAAAAAAAAAAAAGCAGAAATCATTACATATTTCAGTTGAGAATGCTTTGTTGTTTCTAATTCCCCACTGTGGGGGCAAACTTTAGGACTTCTCTGTTTTCCATGGCAAGAAAAGGAAGTGCAGGTCTTTCCATCCTTTCTAGACATTTCATCTTTTCCTGTAGAGCTTAACAGGAGAAACTTGAGCGCTGAGGTTTTGGGGATGCCAAACCTTCCAGTTCCACTCTCTCCAACTTCAGTCTGTAACTCATCTCTGATCATTTTAGCCTGCAGCTAAAAGGCAGATAATTCAGCCAGCAATGCTAATCTTTAGCAATATATTCGTTAGCAACATCTGTGTGGCTGATTACTGATCATAAATCATTCAGTACAATGAAAAGCTTATGTGAGGTATGAGAAAAGGCCCAATAATACATCAGTTCTTTAAAGGATGAGAGATGCATCCTTGAGCAGTTCCAGAAAACTTAGCAGAAGTATTGAAGACACACTGAAACAGTTATTTCTTGATTATCACTCCAACACGTAATTTGAATGCAAAAGGAAAGCACTGTATTACATTGAGGAGCAATGAATTTTAGATCTGTAAACCCAGAAATAATTCTTTGTAGACAGATAACCTGCCAAAACCAGTTATAGCTAAACAGCACGGTTATCATTTAATGCAATCAATGTAGTTTTACATCCCCTTTGAACTGCTGAAGATGTTGCCTGATGCCAGTAATGCAAATGAAGAGTTCTCTATGAGGAATGAAATCCAATTCCCTCCTTTCCTAAGAAAAAAAAATAAAAAATTTACAGCTCTGAGGAACCAAGACATGATATTTTCATGGCACAGCCACTCTTAAATTTCTGACCTATAAGAGTTTGGAATACCAAAAGAAGAACAAGCATTAAACAACATCCATATATCAGACCAAAGTCAATTTAGCTCTGTATTCTTCCTTGACTATCCAGCAAAGGGTAGAAGAGCAAAGGAAGCATCCTCTCCTCCAGTTCTCTCCTGGCACTGTTACTGCAGCTACTGGACCTACTGAACTCTGCCAGTGCTGAATTCAAACCCAAAGGCTGCATGTTTTCCGTAGCATTTTTAGTTCACACACAACACACACACAGCAGCAGCAGCAGCACGTTTCTCCAGTCCTCAGCAGAGGATGGCCTTGGATCTGTAAAGTCCAAGTCCCCTAGGAAATCCCAGAACATGCTCAGTTGGGAGGAACTCACAAGGATCACCCAGTCCGACTCCTGGCCCTGCACAGCCCCATCCCAAGAGTCCCCCCCTGTGCCCCAGAGGATCATCCAACCCCTCCTGGAGCTCTGGCAGCCTTGGGGCTGTGCCCACTGCCCTGGGGAGCCTGGTCAGTGCCAACCACCCTCTGGGGGAAGAACCTTGTCCTGAGATCCAACCTGAGCCTGCCCTGACACAGCTCCAGCCATTCCCTGGGTGCTGTCCCTGGTCCCCCCAGAGCAGAGCTCAGTCCTGCCCCTCCTCTGCCCCTGCCCAGGCAGTTGGAACTGCACTGAGGTCTCCCCTCAGTCTCCTCTTCTCCAGCTGAACACACCGAGTGCCCTCAGTGTCCTCACACGCCTTCAAATCCAGGTCCTTCTGCATTTCCATTGCCTCCTTTGGACACTCTCCAATGGCTCAATCTCTCCCTTCCCTTGTGTCCCCCCAAACTGCCCCAATGTTGAGGTGAGGCCACCCCAGGGCAGAGCAGAGCGGGACAATCCCCTCCCTGCTGCCCCCAGCACAGGGATGTCCCTCCTGGCTGCCAGGGCACTGCTGACTCAGGGACAACTGGCACCCACCAGCACCCCCAGGGCCCCTTCCCAGCACTGCTTTCCAACCTCTCATTCCCCAGTCTCTGTCTAAAAGACATTTTCCTTGATTTCACAGCAAATCTGAAGATTAGCCGTGAGTTTTTCTTTTTTTTTTTTTTTTTTTTTTTCCAAAAAGGGTTCTTGAAGCTCTTCCATGGTTTTGTAAGTCACAATGAGTCAAGCTGTGTGTTTGCATGAACTCAGAGTACACTCAGCACCCTCATATGCTTGCAATCAATAACCTGGCTTCATGTCTTCGGTTTGTCAGAGTCTGAGTTTGAGCTTTTGGATCACTCTGAATGCAAACCACAGAAGGGGGAAAATTCAAAGCAAAAAACAAATCAGCAACTCCCCACAGAAGCTGTGCTTCAATGAAGCAATGGTTCCTTCCAATATCAGCAAAATATGTCTGGACCCAGATCTGAACTGGGTTTATTCCCTGTGGCAAAGAAAATTTATTGATGACACTTTCTCACTGCCTCCTGTAATCCTCTTTTTTTCCATACCCCATGCCCCATTCTGTTTCTCCTCTCTAAATTACTTTTTCTCTGAAATGGTCTCTCCACTTACTCTTCCCTCACCTGCCCTTGAGCAGGTTGAAGTTTTCTATCCTGTGAGTTCTCCGGGCTTTTTGCAGTTTGCAGATATAGAAATGTAAAATAATACTTTTAGCATGGCTCTCCATCCGATTTCTTTAGAACTGAACTTTCTTTAGAACTAAAACCGAACCCTGTGGTGACAGACTTCGTGCAACCTTGAAAACAGGTGTCACAGAGGAGAAAAGGTTTAGGTATGAACAGCAAGAAGAGCCCTTGCACAGTAACAACATCTCAAGGAGCCAACAGGCTGTGAAGCAGCAGGGCTGACATGGCCATACTGCTTCTGGTAACCTCGGGGAGACAGGAGGAGAAAGGAGGTAAGGGCTGTCCAGCAGCTTCAAGACTCATTATTTTTTTAATTTCTCCTGAGAGAAATGAATATGTAGCAGCTTTTCCTGGAAACTGTTCCCCACGCTGAAAAAATTGGTTGACAGCTCTTTCAGGAGAGAAAAAAGAACCTTACATGGGATCGTGTCTCTTCTGCCCAGAATGGGACCAAAGAAATCAGACTAAAAAGCAGGAAAATCTTCCCAGGGAAAGATTTCCACTCTTCAAACCACTGATAGACTGGATGCAGAAATCAAGGGGTTTTTTTTCCTTCTGATGTCAATGGACCAACGTTGCAGTGTCCATAAGAGAAGCTCAGGTGTCACTCCAAAAACATCTGCCTGCTGCCCACTTCCCTGGTGCTCTCATGCACAACAAGCCACTGAAATATATCCAGACCAATTTATGTCACTGAGCTGCCTCTGCTGCTTGGCTGCACAGGCAGGTGTGTTACAGACACAACTTTGGCTTCACGTGCTCTTCAGTAGCTCCCAGCCATCTGCTAAGAGCCAAAATAAATGGCCCTGCTCTCTGCATGCAAAATGAAGCAACAGGGATGGGAAAGATAATTTTGTATACAAGTATTGACCAAGCTTAAAATATGCATGAGTCTGACTATCTCTGTGAGCTTTGGTGCCCAAACTGGACAATAAACCAAAGACAGCCACAGTAAAGTGTAAAATGGTGCCATACAATTTTTACATTATTTAAGAAAGAAAAGATGCAATGAAATTAATTGGGGCTTTTTTTGAGATTAGTATCCATAAAGGTACCAGTAACAGGAAATAAACACCTGTTCTTTAAAATCCATTATTGTTTCTTTGAAAGAAAAAAATAATTTCAAATTCCAGTTTATTCTGAGTTTCAATTTTCAATGGGAAAGTGGATTGACCTGAAAGAACTTGTTTAGAGAACCTGTGACATTATTTTCAACCTGTTTTAAGAGACGAGTTTCAACCACAAATTAAATTCCATTCCCAGGAATTTTGATTCAAAAGAAAAAAAAAAAAAAATCCCAGACACCTCTAAGACAGCCTCTACCATTGCTAGCAGCTTTCAGCACCCCAGCTCCTGCAGCTTTCTTCTACTGCTGAAACAAGACCATTATCCAAAATGATTGTCTAGTACTGGCAACTAGAGCTAACATTTCCTTGCAACTACTGAAACTAATTGCTTTTCACGATGTCTTGAATGATACAAGACACCGTATCGTATTGCACACATCGGTATTTTGCAGATTATTTCTTTTAATGATGATGTTTTGATCACAGGTGAGTGTTTTTACCACTGAGAGAAGAATCTCTCAACACCCAGTCTCTCTCCATACTGACAGAGAACCACAGGAAAAGGGAGAATCTGGGAGAAAGGAGGTTGGAATGTGCTCTGAATGCACACCCTGCACCGGAGTCCCATGGCATAGTGTAGGACACTCTCATCCTTGATCACCATTAAATGAAAACACTTTTTGACTGAACCATTATTCTTAACACACTCTCTCTCCTTATGATAGTACAAATCAAGAGTAATGCCACTAAAATGAATAGAAGTACATGACCAGGAAATCAGCATAGGTTAGTGAAAATCAGAGTGAACATTAAGCTGCTTGACTGAATCTTCAGTGAAGTTCAGCCTGTCAAAATATTATATAATATCTATTACTATTGCCTTAGTGTGCTGTGATTATTGTGCTTTCCTGAGAAAAATACCACAGCTTTTCAGAAAGACTGAAACATGTTAAAACTACAGTCTGCCTTCTGAAAATCCACACCTTCAAAGTTTCACTTGTTCCATCAGCCAGCTTAAAACAGTATGTCTTTGTGAACACCTTTAAGGTCAGGTCTTCTAAAATGAGTAGCTGTTTAGGGGGTTCTCCCTGACAATTATTTGCACTGTTAGTCCCATATTCACTTTCCTGAATAAATATTTTATATATATATATACACACACACACACACACACACATTTCTTTCCTTGCATGTGCATATATATTTATATAAACATCCTTTGTATGATGGTCTTCTGTGGCTTGTGTCCACGGAAATGAACAGTTGCATTCATTCCAGCAACATCCATCACAGAAATCCTTCTTGATGCTGGGAACAAACAAACCAGGAGCAGCTCCCAGTTACTCTGCCCTGCCCCTGGAAGCAGCTGCTGACAGCAGCAGTTACGTGAGTTACACTCCCTGTACAGGGGCCATGGAAGCCTCCTCACACCCTGTAGTGCAAGCAAGCAGAGCTTAGCAACTGCTGGGCTACGTAGGCTCAGATTTGAGGCTTTTGAACTAAACAGAAATGTCCTTTTGAGACAGCCCTCCCTTGGAACTGCCAGCCAGGAGCCCTTGGCTATCACATATCAACAGGGATGCTCTGCAGAAGCCTGCACCAAGTGTTGGCTGATGGCATGTGAGGAGCCAAAAATAAAACCTTGGAGATACGTGCATCTCTCTATGAAAAAATAGCTTATTTTTCCATATTCCAGCAGCATCCACACTTATCAGTTATTTCCCTAAGCTTTGCCTTAACAAACATCGCCATACAACCCCACTGTAGCCCTCAGACCATTTCCCATTTCACTGAGTATCAGCCTTTTGCTCCTCCAGGGAATCTATTACTCTGCAGTGCTATCAGAGATGGAGCCTGGTGACAGCCCAGTTTGGCTCCTGCTTTGATGCTTCCAGACCATCAGAACAGATTGTGCACTTTTGTGGGAGCATAATTTGACCCGCTGACCACTTGTTACTGGTAATGAAAGAGAAATAAAGAGCACGATTTGACTTTCAGGGCCAAAAATTAATTTGCCAGGCTGGCAGTTACAGAGGGAAAAAAAAAAAAAATTCTTTCCTTTTATGTACTGGTGATTTTTGTCTTAAGTTCCTGGCAAAAAATTTTAATAGACCCCTGAAACACATTTGAGATTGAAATAGGCCTTTAATGTAGATCAAACATGGGAGGCAGGGAACCCTCTGGTTTCAATATTTCAAAGATATCCTTTCTAAATTGCAATAAATGTCCTTACTCTCTTTCCAGACTCTATTTCTCAGTGTTCCTGCATTAACCTATTTAGCTGCCTGTCTGACCATGATTAGATAAAAGGCATCATCTTTGGTGAATGTTTGATTCAACAGACATCTTGCAATCTCCTTTGACAAGCACTTTAAGAGAGGTGAGAGTAAAACCCTGTGGAGCTCAGGGTCCAAGGACAACACACTGCTCCTCACAGCAGTTCTTCCTAGGGTAGGCTAAGCTCATCTCTGGAGACTGGAGGTGAAGATTAATTGACAGGAATGAGGGAAAGATTAACAGGAAAATGATTTCCCTTGCCAAACATGAGGTTCAGTCTCAGACTGCTTTTTGTTCTGTCCAATAAATTCATAGTCAGGGAGATTGAAAGAAACCAAACTTCAAAAAGACATCAGAGAATCACAGCACACAAGTACTACTACTACTAATAAAGGATATGATTTTATGAGTTGTGTAGGCAACTGGGAAACCCCAGTACTGCCATGATTTACTTTTCTGGGATCCAGTATTCCAGTAGAATGTCCACCACTTTACTGTATGATCCCTCTTTAGACAGGAAGCTTCTCGCCTGTTTAGAAACACAACTTAATTGTGCCAGAAAAACAAAAAGCACTTTGAAAATCCAATAGCTTGAAACACACAGTTGCTGTTTCCAGTTCTAGCTTCCTTACAGCTAGAGAGCAGAGTTTGAAAGGGAACTATTTTGGGGTCAATATTTGGAGAAGTGCATGCCTCTGCTCCTGGCTCACTTTTCGCGTATATTCTGTACCATTCCTCAGAGCTAAACAGCTGCCCAAGAAGGATCATCATTACATCAATTTAGTCACTGCTTCCAAAAACATGCACTTCCCAGATATCTTATGGAATGAAGAATTTCAGAACGTTGTTAAGTTCTTAAAGTCTCTTCTCGCTCCTTCCATTTATATCACTAAATGCTAGTTCCACAGATTCCTTCCTTAACTCCCCAAACTACCCAAGAGCAAACCTTTTTTATAGAGGCTAGCCTAGATAGACTGCAGCCTTGGACCCAGTTCCTCCTCACCTCCTCAAGGATTTGTGGGTTTTCTAGCGGCAGAAAACAGAGGTAGAACAGAAGTAGAATTTTTAAGGCATTTCCCTACTGAGGGCTCACAGGAACTTTGGACAAGAGACTCATTCAATTGTCCATTACAACTGTATTTTCCAATTTAAACACAGAGCTCTTGAGCCTTTACTGAACTGTGTGACCTACACCTTTGCCCCGGGCAGTGTTGGATAGCAGAGCATTCCAGCTGGCATCCTGCTTTCCGTGCCAACACTGCTTTTACCACCTGGCACCGAAACCGCGCAGGAGGTAACGCTGCTCTGCAGACACGGTGTCTTCCTTTTGGGCAACACTCAAGTGGCACAGCAACATTTCTAATGTGTTATCATTTGCCTGAGTTCTTCCATAAAAGCTATATTATCCTAGCTGAGTTTAGGAGAATTGTATGCATTAATGGAAATTTACGGTAACTTAGTAGAAAGAGGACTTTTAAATGCAGATATTCTGTATGCATCCTCCACCTGGCTACATGGGCAATTCAATGGTTTAATCTACAGCATAAAATCTCTGGGCTTAAAATGAAACTCTGTCTGATTCTGGGTGTATGCTTCTAGTTTTGGCCCTTTTTAATTACTTCTGCATAAAACAAGTTGAAACTTTTACCAAGTCACTCACTTTGCCCTAATCCCTCACATAACCTATCTTTTGGAAGAGTGGTCAAGCAGAGCAGCAACTCCTCCCTTGCATTAGGTGTTTCAGGCAATCCTTCTCCTTTGTGCACTGAGCAGTGAGTGTTACAATGCCAGTCCCAGCAAGCTCCTTTTTTCCCTCTTTACCTTCCTTTTCCTACTTGTACTTTTTCTGTGGCAAGTTCCCCTCATGTCGACCAACGTGTCTCACATCACACGTGGGGGGGAAATCATCCCTCCTCCCTGCTCAAGTAGACATTTTTCCACTACATTAAATACTACTGGGTTCTCACCCAGAGATAACACAAAGAGCCCATTCGCCCTTTCTCCTCGAGGTGCAGAGAGAAAGTGCTTCATAAGCACATCTCAGCCCTAAACATTTTCAAGATGACAGAGGAGCTCGTGGTTTCTTTTTTCCCATTTAAACGTTTTGAGAAGGGCCATAGGTCAGATTCGCATCAAGGTCTTTTTTCTTTGGAAATGCTTTGGTTCCTACAGGAAGCACAATGGCTCATATGACTTAATTCTACCTCAAAAACTAACAAGTAATGATCAGAGAAATCCTGAATAGCTTTTCGGTGATCAAATCGAGACCAGACAGGGTCTAACTTATGCAGCTTTCTTTTGTGTGTGAAAAATCCCATTTTCCTTTGCTCATTTGACAGTGACAGCCACCAGTGCCAGGCTGTTACTGAGGCACTTATTATATGCTTCGGGTTTAAAGCAGTGCCCTTGACAACACTGTGAAACTGAACTACCCCAAAAAAGCTTTCCTGTTTTCCCAGGAAGGGCCAAAGAAGTTATGGGGAAGAAGGAGGGAAAAATAAGTACAGCTGGTGAGGGACAGGGTATCATTCACTATGGATTTTAAGGTTTTTACCTTTATTAATGTCAAATCCCTTCTCCTAAAAGAGAGAGATTCCTGGTATGACAGATTTATATATTCCACGTGGTAATTTATTCATATAGAGTGGAAGAGATCCACATTTAAGGCCCTGCTCTGCTCTTTAGGACTGGAATCTCGTTCTTGCATAAACTCCATAGCTGTCCCATTAGAGGAACCTTGGCATCCCTTTCTGTTCCCTGAAAAATATGAACTATGAACTATTCCTATCAAGCCTTTTCACGGAAAATATTCTCAAATATTTATGTGTGTATGCATAAAGTGAGGCTTTACAAGTACAAAAGTATTGCAAACAGCAAAAACGTTATAAATATTAAATTAAAAAAAAAGAGGGGGGAGCGGAGAGAGGAGGCAGGTTTCTTGGCTTGCTCAACACTTTTAATTGAAAATTTGGCAAAAACAAGAACAACGAAAAAAAAGTACATTTCCAGATGAATTTGCTCTTCCTAAATCAGGTTTGGGAGTAAGCCAGCAGGAAAGAGAAATTAGGAAAGCAATACGACTACACAGTTCCCACAACACAGGTCACAGCAAAATCGAACACGTTTCCTGCCATTAGATGCTCAGCCCCACTCCTCACTGCACCCTGGTGATGTAAAACTCTCCCAGGAGGAAAAACGCTGAGAAATAAGGTTGTTTTCACAGAACCCTGTCCACTGCTAAAAAGAGCATCTGAAAACAAAAGGACTCCAAAACAGACATGAGAAAGTAAAATTTGTGTTTTACCTTTGAAACATCATGTCCCGTGATTTTGCAAGAACAAAGATATCACCAAAAATATATATTATTAATTTTTTTTTAAATTAGATTCTGTGTCTGAAGTTATTCTGCCATCTCTTCCTTTATGATAACATAGAATGGGCACAGCAACACTTCTAATGTGTTATCATTTACCTTAGTTCTTCTATAAAAGATTTACTATCATAGCTCAGTTTAGGAGAACTGCATGCATTAAAGGAAATTTATGGTAACTTAGTAGAAAAAGACTTATTAAATCCAAATACTCTACATGCATCTTCCATATACATTAGTACTTATACAGCTAAAATGTGTGTTAAAACAATTTCAGATGTGTAAATTCAGCCAGTAGAAATAAAGGCTTAATAGACCATTCGTCTGGGCTAGAATGTTTGTTTTTTTCAGGAAGTAAAATAACTGCACTGAAATCCTCACAGACTTGCACAACAAGTACATGTTCTACAAAAAAATAATAATAAAAAAAAAGAAATAAAAAAGGCACATCCTAATGAGTTTTACAGTATTATATGGCAGAGCCCTGCTATTCAATACATTTAATACCTTATTTTTGAGGTTAATTTCTGCCAGTAAAAAGACGGAGATACGAGGATGCTCTTCAAAGTTACAACAATATCCCACTGAAACTGAAGGCACCAAAGTTCAAACATGAAACAGAACTGTTGTACTGAGATGTACATCAAAACTGGTTTGGCACAATAATTTGGTCTTAGTGGATGACACAGCAATACTGGTGAACTATTTATTAGTGATGAACTGATTCAACACATTGTTCCCTCACAGGAAAACATCCCTTGTTTGAGGCCTGAGTGCTACTGTTTCCTCATGCTGTTCGAGGCTACACAGCCATGAAAATCCAGCTTCTTTTTGAGCTCTAAACCAAGCCACGGATTGGTCACAGAAATCCCAGCTTTGGTGACCAGCTGAGTTACACTGTTCCGGCCAAGACACACCCAGCCCAAGTCCAACACCACAGAAATCAAAGAGCATTTTACACCAACGTTACAATTTCCATCCTTGAGGATAATCAGAATTTGACTGTGCAAGGCACCAAGCAACCTGATCTAAAGTCAGATCTACTCAGACTGGTAGTTCGGATCAAGCAACTTCCTGAGGTCTCTTCCTACCTGCCTTATTTTGTGATTCCCTAAGAAAAAAACCCAGTAGGTAAAACGAAAAGTTGCAGAAGCAGAATGTGAGAGGTTTTCACAGTGACTACAACAGAATTATAGAATAATACTGCTAGAAATAACATTTTGAAGTGAAGAGACAGAAATAACAGCTGGAAAATATTTTGTTGAAGTGTTACTCAAGTGTTACTTAAAATGGTCAAGTGAGCCTTTCAAGGCACATGATAGCACAAGCTTTATATGCATAAATCCCTCGCCTTCTCCAGCATGTTAAACCAGATGTTTGAATGTTCTACTTTTTCCCTTTTCCACGGACTTGGAAGAAAAGACTGCTCAGGTTAGCTGGCTGGGTTAACTTCTCTTTCTTTTTCATTTTGTCTTAATCAAACAGCAAAACCTCTAAAGGGTACGTCAAGGATGCTGTTTCTAAAGATCAAGTTTGGCAACACCACCCAAAAGAGCAAATTCACAGCAAATTCAGATTAAACCTATTCCCTCAGGATCCTAAGGCCCGAGTTCATGGCAATATGTTTGTCTACCCTTGGTCCCTCACAGCTGTTGCCACATGTTGCTGTCTGCTCCCGAAAAAAACATATGAACTGCAGCACTCCCCTGGTTCCACTGCAGGGAGCATTCCAAAGCCCTCAGCAGGACAGCAGGCAAGCCTAGTACCACACTGGTTATTTCTTCCACCTTACACCCACGGGATTTCACACAGAGAGAGACACAAACTCCACAGGCACAGTCTCTGACCTATAGCTGAATCTGTATTTATAGACTGCTGCTCCCTGTGAAGTACAGAGAAGAGTCAACTCATTCAAAATCCTGTGTTAGCCATTGGCCCAGCTCCTGCACAGAGGATGGAAAGAATCACCACGAGAGCAGGAGAGAAGTGATGTGTGTCTGTCCATACCACGTGACTCATAAGTGAGATTATTTTAACAGTCTTGGCTTTAAAATGGCACATGCATTCCAGTATATTCATAGATACCGGATTCCCACCCAAATCTGTGAGAGAAATATCACTTACCTCGTTTGAATGAAGCGGTCAGGAAAAAAATCCCCGTGCCCTTCATTTGCAAACAGGGTTTTTTCAGAAGAACACTTGCATCCAAGGAGGGCAGAGCTCCTCTGCCTCTGTCCCAGGTTCCACAGGGGCCCCAGCTGACTTCAGAAGAGCTGAGAGAGGTCACAAAGTTTCCTGCTTTAGGTCTTGTGTGGACCATTTCACCAGCTACCACCAAAACTGCGGGTTTAGTGCTCTCCTCCACACCTGTGTGGAAATCCCGGCTTGTCGTTTGCTGAGCGTGGCGTGCAAGCATGTCACAGCACACAGGGCTGGGTAAAAAAAATAAATAAAGCAATTCTAAAAAAAGACGTCTTTGCAGAAAGTCAAGGCAGTAGCATTTCCTGACTATTGCCTGAATTTTTGAGATCATATTTTGCTAAACTGTTTTTGCAGTTTCCCTCATATGTCTGTAAGAAAGGATATGAAGAATGCAAATTATCTGATTTACTCTGAGAGGTTTGATGGGGGATTTAATAGTTGATTTCTTCAAGATCTTCCTAAGGCTCTGCACAGATGCCCAAAAACTGTTTCTGCTGGAAGAGAATTGGGGAATGTTCTGTCATCCTCCTTCCGGAGGATGCACATCAAACAAGATAACTTTCCTGTTCGAAATCTATTTCTCAATTTTCAGAATTAAAAACATCTGGGTTTCCCTTGTCAACTCATGACATCTTGAAACTATTCCGAAATAAGAGAGGGATCATTTTTTCACTGCTGAATATTCTGACCAAGGCGGACGAGTAATTTTACAGTAATTGGAAACAAAACGTAACTGATTGTAAAAAAGGAATTCAAAGTGGAATAGTTTCATGAAGTCAAAACGTTTTTCAGCAGCAACCCATACCATTAGTTTCAGCAATGCCCCTAGAAAAGGTCAGCCACCTCAGGGTAACTGGGCTAATCCTGCGCAGGGCACAGCACCGCGCCCCAGTGCAATCACGTTTTATTTCCCATTTAATGCCACTGACCTTCAGCACACCAGGATGTCCCTCGGGTACAGCGATGCCAGCTTACAAAGGGCGTTTGGAGGAGCAGGTGAAAAGCACTTTATCACCTCTTAGTCTAATCCTTACTAATTAACGACGTAATAATTGGTTTGGTCCTGTTGCTCGTTGGGTTTTGATGCGTTAATTTGTTTATCCTGATGCCTTTCTTGAATAGACCGCTTCCATGAGATGAATTTCCAGTCAATGAATAATCCACAAACAGATTTCTTACAGCCATTTAGAGCATGTAGGCAAGGCTGTATAGCTCAGGCTCTACCAACACAGTCTGAAGTACCAGAAAGACGAATTTAATCTGCATCCTGTTAGTTCTTTCAGAAACAAGATGTGTGAACCTTGTTATCTCAATTCACTGACGGAGTGGAGGTTCCTCCAGCCATGACAAATCCTATCCTCCACTTCTCAGGCCAGTAATAAGGCATAGGATTCAGTAACAGCCCAGTTTCTTTACTGTGAGTCCTTTGAATCTGTCTTTGAAACTCTGTTTTAAAATCGTCTTCCTGCACAAATGATCTTAAATCAATGTTATGCAAAGACTCCCTTCACAACATGTAATAGGAAATACCTGTCAGGTGCAGAAACTGTTATTTGACTGATAAATTAATAGCACTTCTCCCAAAAAAAACTACTTATTTAAAACTACTGCTCTGATCCTAAGAAAGAGAATATAAAACATGAAAAATTGCATCCTCCAGATGAACTGCCTTTCTGAAATGATTCCCTGTTTTTAAGTGGACATCAAATATGACTCACAGTGTTAGGATATACTGTTTGTCTGAGACTTGCAGGAACAAGAGGTATCATTAATTTCTCTTCACACTGAGATTATACGTACAGGGATTTGCGTGTGAGAAATAGAAACTGCTTCTTCAGTCTCAAGCAAGCAGGAGATACTCAAATGATGGGACCGTAGCCTGGGCCGGAAAGAGTAAAATTTCAATTCCAAATAAATCCTGTGTCCTGCTGACGTTTTTGCTTTGCCCAGCTCCCGGTGTCAGTCAGCACAGAGCCACCACAGCAGCCAGAGCACCAGAGCTCTCTCCACCCTTGCCCTCTTCCCACAGTCTTGACACACCTTTCTTCTCTCCCCTAGTCCTTTCCCTGCCTCAGCTCGTCATCGGTAAGTACAGCACTAGCAAGGTGAAAGCACACGATTATACTTATAATGAGTTCTTTGATGCTCCCTGATTCTCAGCAATTATTAGGTTAGTTCTCATATTTTCCTCTATTTTTTCCTTACTGTAACAGTTAAGACACCCGAATGCAATAGACTGGGTTTATGTGTTTGCTCCTTACCTGCCTTACTGGTAGTTCCAGCAGACTACAGGCAGTCCTGGAAATTTTCTCCAAACTTTTTTTTTAATCCATGTAATCCCGAATTCCTCCCAATTCTTCTTAATTTATGGCAAAGAGAAGGGGTTACTTGGAGATATTTTGAAGCAATTTGCGATCATTTTAGAAGTATCTGCTGCAACATATTGAACCACTGCCAGGCCAGAGCATTGAAATCAAACATCAAAAAACCAAAATAATTCACGGGGGTTTTTTTCATAATTTGAAGGAAGCAGGTGTTTGCATTGTTTCAGGACATTGTTTCAGCACAGCACCATATTGCTTCATATTTTCTATTACAGCAGTACCCTGAGCTCTGTAACTCTCCATCATGTCTGTTAGAAATAACAAATACACCAGTAGCTAATTAATCATAGTCAATACACTATTAATTCTATTATGTAATACATAAAAATTACGCCCAAATAACATGAAGAAATGAATGCCAAGACCCAGAGTGTGCACTAACACCCAGGGAAAGGCGGATCTGAATCAGAGCAGAGTGAGAACTGGCCATCGAGCTCCCACCTTTATCACGAGGAAGGTGGTATCTGAGCAGTGAGTGTGTGTATTAAACACAAACATGGTACCAAGCTACTGAAAACACACTCTATCTTATCTATCTTTGTAATATATATATTACTTTTTTTTTTCTGCTGCTCAGATCCTGAGGAAAAGGAGAAGCAAAAAAATAAAAATTCATATGTATGTGTGTATATAAAAAGAGTTATAGCATCTTTTTCCTCCTTTTTCTGTGTCTGTTTTTTGGTTCTGAAGGACAACACCTTCACATCTTCTACTGTAACACCTGAGAATAAGAGGAAATGAAAATGAATTAGGGAGGAGGTGAGAGAGAGAACAGCATGGAAGAGGAGAAAAGACAGAATGAGAGAAGAGAGAAAGTTAAATGGAAGGAAAAAAATAGTTTGTCTTGATGGTTTTATCACTGCAGTTTCATTTCATTCTGGTCCTTAGCACAAATGAGAGAGCTGCTAGCTGAGGATTTCACAGCTGATTGGAAATAAAGCCAGTTTTAGATTACAAAAAGTAGCAAATGTGCTTCTTGACCCAGGCGCACCAAACACGTGAAATGTGCCACTGAGAAAAGGCCACACCGTGCAGCCGCTGGCACAGACGAGCTCTCAAGAGAGATCTATGAAAGTTCTTGCACAAAATACAAATCCTATCACCGTAACAAAGCAAGCAAAGGGCAATTGTTCCAAACACCTGCGTTCCGCTCATCAGCTCGCTGATCACCCCCTCTTCAGTTTTGTTAGAAACCTGATGATCTCTGTGACAGCCTTTGATTAGGCACCAAAACCTCCACACCCAAACGTGTTAAAGTGTTGTGTTCATGCGTTAGAAAACATCCAGCACAAATTGGTAATTTGAGTGTCGTGCCTTTGCCTTTGCTGTTAGAGGCCACCTTTCTCCTCTGACCTGAGGTGGAGACAAGAACTGAACACAAACTCAGTGTTTTCCTGCTGGGCTTGCCCCGTGATGTTTTTTCTAATTTATTCTGTCCCGTAAACATTTGCACAGATGAGTCTGACGATCTCCTCTGGTTCTCCTCCGTGCCTCTTCCCAGCAGCGCATTCCGAGGATGGCTTGCTCCTTTTCGCGTGGAGCACTCACAGATGTTGAGGCTGGTACAAATTTGTATCTTAAAGGCCAAGTTCTCTCCCCGTCTGTCAACCCATGCCACCCCATCTCCTGTGCATTCAAAAGCCAAATCACAGGCAGAAAACAAAGCAGAAGAAAGCGGAGGAAGACTGAAACGGGAATAATAAAGGATCACTGTTCATAGGGGAGCAGAAGTTCAATGAAGTGAAAGGGAAGTTCTAAGTTTACTTCTTAGATGGCGCCGTGATGTGGAAACTAAGATAGGGCTAAACTCCAACTTCTGTCCCTGCTACACCAGCAGGCAACCGTGTCTCATTTTGTCATGAGCTGATGAAACCTGGCAAAAAAGCATTACCTAGTTTCTTGTAGTTTATTCTGCTTATTTATTCTTGAAAATAAAGGATAGGCTATGGCCCATCTGATCAAATTACCATTCATTGGTTACAAGAGATTGCAACTAGAATCCAGTATTTTATTTATTCCTTCTACATAAAGCTTCTGTGAGAAGGGAAATTGAGAGCTAGCTTTTCCTGCAGAATGATCATTATCCCTTATTTAGATAAATGTGGACAAATTAGCAATAATAAAACTCTGTCTCTACAGCAGGCATGATACCATAGACGTGAGAATGACATATTTCATCCTGCTAAAGCCAGATGTTCAGCTCTTCTGTTCAGAGAACTTACTTAAGGTTGATAAAAGACAGTGTCATGAGGCAGCTGGGACTGATTATGAAGAAGACTTTGTTGCTCAAGTGGTATCAAAACTTAAAGACCCTTTGAAGCAAGTCCCCATCAGACCTGAGTGAAACTACAGAAAAACATACCACAGCAGGCAAAAGCAAGATAAGACCTTTCTTTTTTTTTTTTGGAAAAAAAGAAAAAGTCCCAACAGCATTAAAGCACCACGAAACAGGGGAACACAAAAGCAGAGACTGTATCAGCAAGCGATGGAAGAGAGCAAGAAAGGCAAGCAGAAGGTAGTTTTATCTCTGAATATTGCTCGTTCTGAAACTGTTTTCTGCAGGCCTTGGTCGGGCTGGACAGACCAGTCACCACGATACTGTGCACTGACATATGGCATCCACCACACTCAGACTTACAAGAGATCTTTCAAAAATTATAAAAAGGAAGTGAACTGTGACTATTTTAAAAGCGAAGACTCTTCGTGGAGCTGAGCTCTTTCAGACTGTAATACAGTTTGGGTCTACCATAGGACATCGAGAAGGACTAGAAATCTTAAGAATTACTTGTTGGCAAACAAAAGTTAGTCAAGTTTGAAGGCTGAGTGGTGCCTTGACACCAAGGATGAGAAAGAATTCAAAAGAGTATGGGAGATAAAGACAGAAATTTGAACTTCAATCTTCAAGACTGCAAAACAAAACAGAAGGGTAAAAAAAATCACTAAACAAATCGCTGTATTTGGGGAAAGATGCAAAAACTTCAAAGGATTCTATCACGTTGCAAGTATTTGTGAATATCAACAGAGTTCTCACAGCATAAACAGAAAGGATAACAAGAATAACAGCAACTCCACGGAATTTTTCACAGTAAGTAATGAATAATATTACAGCAGAAGACAAATGGACTGCATCTCAGAGGCAGTACAACATTTCAATTTAAAGGCTTACATTCTTGGCTTCACATTGAGCAGACTCAAATGCCCAAGCCAAAGGAATACTCCAAAGCTCCAAAAAGCTTCCAGATCCTGACTGATCTTCGCAGATTTCTACCACCTCTCATGATCTGGAATCTGTAGTATTGTTCCTGCGCAATAAATATAAACAACTAAGTTGTCCACCAATGCATTTTAGCAGGTGGTTTTTAAAACACTTTAAAGGTTCAGTTAAAACAGATTCAAACCTGGGAGAAGCTACAAAGAAGTATTTGCCAGATCTGATAGCACCCTGTCATGCAGTGGCACGAACTTAAGGCATTCTCAGCACAGTGTCATTTGAGATGTGCTACTCCAGTTCTCTGACAGAATCAGCTGAACCATCTTTATCAACGTTTTACAAACTGCAAAAGCTCCACGGCTCTCTCCCAAAGCAAACAACGTCGGTAACTAAAGTCTTATCTAACTGGAAACTTAAAGCACAAGTATACTGTTTGAGATGTGCAGTCACATTAGTGAGAAAATGCAAATACAGAGGAAAAGGAATGCGAAAATAAAATCCACATAGTGGGGGTCTGCACTTAAAGCTAATACTTAAAGCTCATACTACTGTAGTGAATATACAACACCAAACTCTGTCAAGGCTGATAGAACTGAGACAAAAGGAGGGAATGGGTGCGGATGGAGAGCTGATGATTTCAAAGTGAGAACAAGCGTATTTAAACCCTGAGCAGAAGATTTGCCTTCTCCTGACAGCTCTGAGGCTCTTTTAGGAACATCACAGCTCCTCCTTCGAGGCAAAGCAACCGTAACAGTACATTAACTGGTAATTTAGGTAATGAAGTGCTTGTAAGAATTTGAAAATGTGCCTTTGATTGCCAGCGTATTATGCGTACTTAGAAAACAAGGATGTGGGAATAGGTCCTTTAAAGGACTGCTGGTGGGAAGCTGTGGGGCTGGCTAAAAAAAAAAAAAAAAGGCACTAAAACAGAGTCCAAGTCCATATTGTTTCTGAGTTACTGAACCACATCCACCAGCATTACTCATTAGAAAAGGTGCAAGAGAGGAGCACAAGCTACATTTTTAGAACACTTCCAAGAACATTTTTTTACACGTTACATCTGTAAAGGAAAAAAGTACCACTTGAAAACAGAAGTCTGGAACGATTCCTTAGAATGCCACGGTTCTTCTTTAAATTCACAATGTTTTAGGAGGGTAAAAGTACACTCAGGAGTTGCAAGTGAAATATTTCAGCTTATCTTTCATATTCTTCCAACTCGAAAATATGATGTCTTTGTTTGTGGTAAAATATTTGCTTTACAAACATATCCCACATCTTACCTACTTATGGACCTTGTTACCCTTAAAAGATGAAAAGGCACTGAAAGTCAGTAACACTACATGGTCCTTCTAAACTCTTATTGCCAATATCCAGAAATGCCAGGTCCTGGACCACATGATTTATACAGGAGGCCATGGTGATCATAATTCTTTGCTCTGTTTCATATTTACTCTTCATTCTTGTTCTTTATAGTCCTTTAGCAGATTAAAGCTACTATCTGTGAAACTTCATCATTAAAATGTTTTGGGTTTAAGTAGAAATTAACTTTAATCAGTTTTTGTTGTTTACACTTTGCTAGTAAAAAATTCAACCTTTTTCTCCCTCTTCTCCTCACGTGCAATCTTATGTCCAAAATCCATGATAAAACTGTTTCTTTTAAGAACACCAACAATTAAAGTTACGCATTTATAGACACGTAACAAATGAGGAAATCAAAAGCTATTTGTACAGCATCACAAGTACACTGACAGATCAATGAAATGGACTACATTGGCCCAGTATGTTCTAATATACCTACTAATTCTCCTTGACCTTTAAATTCACCCTTAAAAATGTAAGCCACCTAGTTTGTCAAGAAAATCAAGCAGGTATCTCCCAGATGACAACATTTCCATGTGCTGTTGCATGTGCAACAACGGGGGGGATACCTGAATGTGCTTCAAAGAGGAACCATTTGTACTTTATTTCACAAATCTTTATAGATATTACATCGAAATTCAGCTGCAGAGCATTTCCAATAGGCATTTCCAAACGCCTACCAACGCACCTGTACTTCACCCGCCACAGAGAACAGACACATTCAAGAAATTAGAGAGAGGCAAAAATAAGAAAAGACGTGTGACATCTCCCAGTCAGAGTCGCTCAATAATCTTTGTGACTGGAATTATCCTCTAAAGTGTGAAACTAGAAGAGGTATCTCAGTGAAGCTTTAGGTCTGACATGCCTACCCACACCCTGCCTGGTTTGTATTTGTCAGGATTATACAGACACTGTACAAAGACAGCATTATATTGGATCCATAGTTTCCGGACAATGCAAAAGAACCCCAAAATAAAATTAGCAATTTCGTGCTGGATTTTCCCGTTCTCTTTCAAAGAGGATGAAGAAAGTATTTCCTTGCAGCTGCCCTGGTACAGCTCCGTTTACATATCATGTCAAATTTCCAAACCTCCCTTAATTTCATTTGTTGACACAGTGTCCAGTAAAATATTCTGGATCACTAACCAGGCCTAAATATTTTTTTTTTTCCTGTTTTGTTTTACATAAACATGTGGTTGGTTGGTTGGTTGGTTTTACTTAATGCAGTATTTCTCAGTCATCCTAAAAACGGTATAATATGCTTAAGGCATGCTTGAGAATAATTTTATGAAAAGGGATTTTCCTGTTTTACACATTAAACCTGTGGGTCAGATGGAAAGTATGACCAACAGCTTGTCTTCTCGTTCTCTTCTAGAGCTTTCCAGGACTTTGGAAAAAGTGGTTGATTTTCTCTTTTTCAACATCTGAGACACAGAGCACATCTCCAGCCCTTCGTGGCATCCCCCGGGCAGACTTGGGCTGCTCCTCTCCGCGAGAGAAATTTTCTCACTGAAGCAAAACAAACAAGATGAACTGATGGCCCCGCTGGAGCAGCAATTTGTGATTCCACCTTCCTTCCCGGGTAACGTTTCCACTGCCTCTCTACAGTTACCCCGTGGGCTCTGGCTTCACGAGCGCTGGCGTCTTGTCTGGGCTTTAAGCACCCTGTCATAATTCCAAAATCTAACAGATACAGTGATAGTTTGTAGTGACTCCATCTGTTCAGCTATGAACTTCATCCTGCTGGGACTGTAAATGCAGATGGGGAAGAAAATCACACTTAATTGTTTTGCGTTTGGGATGTTTGTTTTTTTTTTATCTGTACAGTCTCCTGAAAGCTGATATACAAGCCAAAACCAAACCAAACCAACAAACAAAATCTGAAGCAAACAGACATAGCAAAATTATTGCCATCGGGGTAAAAATAAATCTAAGCAGATAATCCGCTTATAATAGCCTTGTGATGTAGAATCTGAAAGAGAAAATAGTGTGGCCGTTAGTGGATGAAAGCTGTAACAAATATATAGTCTTACTATAATAATGGATCAACCAAAAGGGCTCATCTCTCATAAACCTATGCACTAAGCAGCCTTTTTCTGTGCTTCCTTGTGTCTTTAGACAAAATCCTTTAGATCTCACAGAGTTTTGACATTGATCAAATAAAGTAATTACTAGTTGGACAAGTCCATTACTAAGACAGCTCAGCTAATGTCTAACTCACAGGAATTCCACTTCCTCACTCAGCAAGAAGAACTTTAAAATATGTTAATAAATCTGACTAAATCCCTTAAATAACTGATCAAGCCTTATAATTTTAGAAACTCTAATAAAAGTACTACTGAAAATCATTAATAATTCCATACCCTTATGAGCGTAAAGCCGTTTCAGTCACAACAGGAAGCACAGGAATATACTTGGTAACACATTTTTCTGTGCAACACTTTTAAAACTTACATATCCCACCATATAAAGGTGAGCGTCTGGTGCAAAGTGTTCTCTCTGGCGAGCTGGATTATACACCAAGCCCCAAAAGCCCCAGGTACACGCAGAGGGAAAGAAGAACAACAGCTGAGGTTTACAGCTCTTCTCCACAGGTTAAGCAGTATGGCAGCAGGGATCATTTTACTGGAGCGGGACAGGAAGGAAACCCAGCACACAGGCTCCCTGCAGGGTACCTGTGTAATGCATTCTATTCTATTCTGTTGATGAAGCTGATCAAGTTTCAGAGCTCAGGAATTTTTTGGCCCCTGTCCTTCTCTGATCCCCTGGGCAGTTCTGTGGGATGCTCAGGGCAGAGGCACAGGATCAAACACAGTGCAAGAATTAGTGGTTGCTTAACCCTCTTGCTACAACTTGAAGGCACAGCTGGTTCTTCACGAGCCCGTACTCCATCACCCAAACACACCCACGGTGCAGCCTCCACCTCAGGTGAGGGAAACCCCTCTTCACTCCCTCCTGCCCCAACAGACCCAAACATTTCTCCTGGCTTCTCGGGAAAGTGGAGTAATAAAGTTGGAAGCCTCTCAGAAAAAGCACAGAATGAATTCCAAGTCCTTTCTCTGAAAGAAAGCTCTCGACAATTTAACAGTTACAATCTAAAATACTAAATACTGCCTACCTTGAAGGCAGCTCCTTTTGACACAGGGTGACTTTTATAGTCATGTATTTTATATATACACGAAGGTTTTAAAATTAAGCACTCAGCAGTTGGAAAATTCCTAATAATTTAGGCAGCCTTTGCAGCCAAATTTTACCCTGCGTGTCCATATGCACCAGAAAACAATCATTGGGGTTTTTTTCCCACCGGCTGTGAGCCAAATAACATATCATTCCCCAGTCCCATCTCCACAGGCAGCTGAACTGCTTCAGTTGAATTTTTCCCAAGAAGACTCCCCTCAGAAAGCCATCCAACAGGACTTTTTCAAGAAAAAAGGTCAATGTTTCAAACTTCAGCAAGTGCAACTGGCCGTGCTCGGAGTTCTCTCGGAGTGTCACAGACGGGCCCCTAGACAAGGCTGCCACCTCCTTGCAAGCACATAAATAGACAGTGAATGTCCCTTGTGAGGATTCAGGGACACAGAATCCATCATCAGACAAAAGGATCCAGCTCCCCTCCCCTCTCCTGCCATACAAGGAGCAGGAAGGGATGGGGTAGGTGATTATGAACATCACACTTGGGCCACGGAGTTTCTTCAGGACTGAGATGGCACTGCCTGAACCCGACCCGTGCAGGAGCTCATGAGACCACCCTGAATGACTATGGCTGTGAGCCACCTGCCCATTTTGGGATCTGCCTCAGATGCTCTGAATCCTCATTCAGTTGTGCTGACCTGTCCCACAGTGTCCTGTTTCCTGCTGGAACCATGATCTGAATTCCTGCCCCATATAACACAAGCTAACAAGAGGTCTGTATTAGAGTACATGAAAAGGACTTGCAAGCAAATCTCATCTCTCTTGCAGTTATTAAATCTGCTCCCAAGTAATATGATTGTGTATCATTTGTTCGATAAGACTTAGACGTGTGATTACATATAGGCTTGATTGGTTTAATTCAGCTAAAGCACAGAACCAAAGCCATCAATTTTACAGGATACTTACTTCTTTCACGTTCAGTTGAACCATGTACATTTATTATGAGCCAATTTCCTGAGCGACTGCAAGGCCATCTCCTGGCTTCCATTACAACATGCCTGCCTGCCTTGCAAGGCTTCGTATGGCACAGACACTGTTCCAGATGCTCTGCTCCATTATTTGAAGTTAGATAAGGTACCACTCCACTGCACACTGGAGCATGAAGCGTTGGCGTATCCTTAAATTGTTTGGTGTGCTTTTCATTTTCCATTAAATGCTTTTTATTTACATCGCTGTGAGAACAGAATCAAATCCAAGACTGAATCTTTCTGCAGATTTAATCGCGCCTCCCTCGCTTTAATGGCAATTTAAAAGCATATTAATACCTATCTACATACCTATCTTTATTGTGCCAGCTCAAATTAAGTAATTTCTTGCCTTCAACAAATTATTCCAAAGCAGATGAAAAAAGTTTAAGTCAATGCTTTAGAAAGTGTGGCTGAGGTGTATGCACGCTGCTGGCCGCAGTCAGACAGAACTCTGTTGAGGACATACAGATAAGGGCTTCTCTTCTGGCTCTCTGAACTTTTATAACCTGCTGTTACACAAACTGCGCTCTCCCTCCCAAGCAACCACAACTTAAGCAATGGAGACCAAGGCCTCCTTTGTTTTACTTTCAGGTTTTTTTGCTTTCAAGTTGTTTTACTTCCAAGGCGTGAGAAATAAATACTGCTCTGTTCACCACGCAGAGCACACAGTTGCCACAGCCTGTGATGGTAACAAGGAGAGGAGTTCACTTCGATTGAAGCTGGATGTCAGAGGAGTTCTCTGGCCTTCAGAGCCTTAGAAAAACTGCCCTGCATTTTCTGAGGACTTTTGCCTTTCAACTGTAAAAGCTCACACAGCTGAGTTTGAATCATATTTAAAAAATGAAAACCATGTGAACCTCTTTGCCTGTTTTTACTGCTGTACCATTAAACATCTTTGGATTTACTGACATGTAACTGAAAGCAAATCCTTTTATCTTCTCACTGAGAATACTGACATTAGGAATGAGGTGATCACCATTAAAAAACATCTCCCTGGCTTCAGTACCCAGATATATTCCTGAACGTTCAGGAAAATCAACAGCCACATTTCTTTGCACATTAAAAGAGGAGGGGAGGGAAAGGAGGGGAGAGGAGAGAAAAAAGGAGAAGAGGAAGAGAAGAGGAAGAGAAGAGGAAGAGAAGAGGAAGAGAAGAGGAAGAGAAGAGGAAGAGAAGAGGAAGAGAAGAGGAAGAGAAGAGGAAGAGAAGAGGAAGAGAAGAGGAAGAGAAGATGGCATCAACAGAGGACAGTCCTTGAATTTACACACCAAATAATAAGTGAAAAAGTGAAATTGTATTTAGTGTTTCAGCCATCTTTGGCTTCTGAATTGTACTGGGAAGTTGGACTTGGCATAAATCTCACTCACACCTTTCAGGTAATTTCAGGAAACTCTTTTCTGTTAAAATAGAATGCAAATAAATTAGAACTAGGTGTTAGTAAAAGGAATTCTCACTTGTGTCTTCACGACTCACCCAGACCCTCCTTTCCTCCTGATGGCAAAACTTGAACATACTGTCTTCAGCACCAGAGACATGACTGAACATCATTGTTTTAACGCTACTCACACATTTATTTTTATCTTAGGCAGGCTCTGCAGTTGTGGGCTGTCATGTTTACTTGAGGCATTAAAGCAGGGCGAGCAGACACAAGGCACTCAGGAAAAATTGTGATGTGAATAATCACAGCTTAGTAGCAGTGGAATCATTCACCACAGTTCACAGAAAGTATAACTCATCCCCAAACCAGAACAAGCCATTCTAAACTGGTAGCAGAGTTCATGGCAACTTGAAAAGACATTGGAGAATCCATTTTTAGGGCGTGATCACTATCATTTCTCATTTAGTCTGCAAGCAGTAATAAATGTTTGTTAATTTTGCAGGGGAAGAAAAAAAAAGAATTAGCAAGCACAGCTCATAAAAGCCATTTAATCAGTAGCACAGTCCTTGGTCCCCCTCGTGCTCTCACTGTTGTTCTTTTTGGAAAGAGCAGGTAAAATGCAGCAAAGCTGGTTTCCCTTGGCCAAGCAGACCCTCCCAGTAAGAGGATGGGACTACAGGTGCTGTTCGTGCCCCCCCGGCAGAGACTTAATTCTGTTCAGCATGTGCTCTCCAATCAGAAATGTTCTCAAAAAGGTGACACTCACAACACCTGTCCTTGTACTCCTTGATCTGCACAGCAGACAGGCTGAGAGGACAGCAACTGTGACTGTGCAGAACTAAGAACACAGAGTATTGTGTTACACTCAGCCCTCTGCCACGGGCGTTTGACTGACAGCGGTTCTCAGGCTGTTTATGCTGTCAGAACTCTGTAGTTTTGCATCACTTCTTATCCTGAAAGACACTGTACATCGATTTTGCTGGTAGCTGCTTATGGAAAAAACAGTGGAGGAGATGAGCATTTCATCATCCCAAAGATAAGCAGGAGAGATGGAGAGCAGCAGGAAGGAACTAGGATGCGAAAATTTACCAGAAGGGTGACAGTGTCAGTCCTCATCACTCCTACCACAAATCCCCACAGCAACACCACAAACACAAAGAAATTAGAATGGAGAAAAAAGAGGCATAGAAAATAACTGAAAGATGAAAGGTGGAAATGACAAGATAGTTTGGCAATAAGAGTGCTGATTAAAGAGCTGGGGTAGCTTGTCCTCTCTCTAATCGTTTGTTTTCCTAGTAGTTTCTTCTGCAGTAGGCTATGATTACAGATTACACTGGTTTTCTGTGTGAGTAAAAAGTTCAGTCTCAATGTGGGCACCATTTGCATTTAGTAAATCTGAATTTGAAAGGGCACTTTTAGTATACGGGGATTTATAGAACCTGGGGTCTCCTCAGAAATGAGTTGTGCTTTCATAACAAATAAAATTAAAATTTCTCCCATATCAGGTAGCAGAGCATAAGAAATACCATCACAAGATCCCCCAGACCTGCTTTAATTTCTCTCCAAATTCACAAAAGTAGCAGTACTGCTTTCCACTGCTAATATCCCTTGAATTTATGTAGACTTTCTACTCCTGTTTCCTCACCTCTCTCTGAGACCAATCCACACCAGTTGAATCCCTTGACAAGGAATTACTGACCACATGGCAGGTTGATTTTAAGTCATCTGGGCAGGCAGGAAACCCAAGTCTCTGAAGTAAATGAGGAATTCCTGTCTGCTCCCAAGAGCTGTCCCTACCTTCCACACAGGCTTTCTTTTGAGAAATTTCCCTGCTCTGACTGCACAAAGTGAGACTTGAGGTAAGTGAGAAAATTTATAATTAGTTATTACTCTTGGGTGGCCTCAGTCTCCCTGAGGACTGAGTGCATTACTTGTGCTGCCCTCTGGGTAGCATGTTCTAACAGAACCGTATTTCAAGTGAGATGTTTTTCTTATTTAAAAGAAAATCCACTACGGGACCGATTTTTTTTCCTCCCTTTTCACAATCGTCTCACCATTCTGGCTTCAGACCAACCTTTCTCATACTGGCCAGAGTATAAATAAGAGATTTCACCCCCCAGGGAGGTTGCAGAGTGGATCTGCAGATGGCGGAGGCCGGCAGGGCTTTGGCCGCTCCACCCCCAGCCTCCCGAGGACACTCGCACGTCACAGCAGATGGGATCAGCCACGTCCCCCTCCAAAGGGCTTCCTCGGCCAGTCCTGCCACTGCTGATGCATCACATCCCAACCACTGGAGCATCACCCGGACGAACACGGTGAGTGCTGACAAGTGGGACTTATTTGGGGTCTCCCTGGAACAACCTGCAGTGTACGCAGGACGGGAAACGCTCCCACGTCGCCGTGTCTCCTGGCAGGAGCACGACCACAAAGAGCGACTCTTCTGGCTGGGATTCTGCCAGCTCGTGTATGACACCGTCACTTAACCCCCTTTGTATCAATGCCCTTGCCTCCAGCCAAATTTTTGCCTTGTTTGGAGATAACAGGCTAAGATAGGGACTAAGCTCATCCCTTCAGGCCATGGCACTGCACTCTGTCAAAAGCTGTTCGGAAATCCACGGAGGCTGCAGCTGTAACTTTCCCCATCTGTTCTTTGCACAAGTTTTCTGAGAACAAGTATACCAGACAGCACCACACTCGAGGGGTTTTAACCTTTTATGAAGTTATACTGGCTTGGTTTCATCACCCAGGATTTTTCCAGATGTTCTCTGATCTCACTTACAATGAACAGGATCCAAGGCTCGCACCAGCACTGAGTTCAGACTTAGACATGTAGTTTCAATATTCTGACACAGTCTTGATTTGATTTACATTTCCTAAGCCTTTTCTATGGAATAAAATAACAAATGCATGCAAATAATAACTCTGAATATCATCAGCAACTCCTAATAATCTATTTCACTGCTGAACCTTTACACTGCAAAAGTACTGTAATTCTGCTTTTCTGTGGAAAACATGTGGTGCACAGACGCACACATCCCGGGCTGAGTCTCCTGTTACTCACTTCACAGCTCTGGAATTAAAATGGCCTTTCTAATTTTTATATCTGAGAAAGAAAAAGAAAGAAAAGAACAATTTTTATATCTGAGAAAGCAACACGTGGCAGTATGTATGACAGAACGCCACTAATTACCACACTGGCAGGAGCTACCAGCACTCACATGTAACTTAAGCAAGGCTTTGACTCAGACTGTTATTTTTTCTACCTATTACCACCCTACACTCAGTCCATTATCATGAACTACTGACATTTTAGCACTAGCACAACAATACACAGCACAAACTGCTGACCAAAAATAGCTTTTTGACGCAGTAGGTGATATTTTGTTATTGGGATATCCCTGTTACAATAATTCCCTTGGGGCTTTTTTTTTGGCCCCCTTGATAAAAATATCCTCCTCTTAGTTACAGTGAGTTGGATAACGCTTAATAAGGAAGAGGTACACAAGGTGGAAGAACCATCCCTGCTTAATTATAGCAAAAAGCATCGTTTCTGCTTGATGACCCCAGGCGTTTTAAAAACAAAAGTAACTTTTTAAATGTGAATGATGCTCACTTTCACTCGACAATGTTTTTTACTTCCTTTGCAATCAGAGCTTTCTGAAATAGCTTACAAAGGTTCAGGGGAGGAACGTGGCTGTCCTACACGTATTTGCAAATCATAATCCTTTCGGACCACTGAGAGCATATCAGCTATTCCTTGGGAAATAAACTATTTTCCAAGATGACACTTACGGGAGCAGAAACACACCAGCCAAACATGGTGAAATGTGAACATTTATTTGGGGGTGAAATGAAGCAGTAAGTGATACTTTGTGGGATTACCTTGTGTCGAGTTGCAAGTTAGTGGGTAGAAGGAAGCAATTTCAAAATATATCAGTATTTCTTCAAGCAGTGAATGTTTGGCTCCAGCTCTGTCAAATCTGGAACTGAAAACCTGTCCATCAAAGTCAGTGTGAACTCTGACAGTGAATACAAGAGGAACAGGTCTGCAGTAAGCATAACAATTAAAATGTGATACTAAACATCGCAAATGCTTTAAAAATCATTTTAAGGGTCCCACGGTACTGAACCAATAAAACACCAGAGCAAACACTTTAGTCTCTCACTAAAGTGGATTAATATTTCCTTGGAAGAGAAGAGCAGTTTTACACAAAGACTGACATGTCTGTATAAAAACATAAACGATTCTCACATATATGGAATATTTTATCCAGCTCTGCAGGTTAAACCATCCAAACCCACTACCTTTCCTTCCGGCCATCAGCTCCTACTCACACTGCCCGGGTTACCCAAAGAGCTGCTGCCAAGGAGCTGTGGCTATGGCACAATCCAAAACTTCTCTGGGCAACCTGTGCCAGTGCCTCAGCACCTTTACTGTAACTGATTGCTTCCCACCATCTAATCAAAACCTGCCCTCTTTCAGTTTAAAGGCAAAACAGATCCTCTGCAACGGAGATGACAAATGTCAGACTACTGTTGTAGGGAGCTGTGGTTGCATTGCTTCAGGCAATCATGGATTAAAGTTCTGCCTTCTTCATCTTCCTCTTGTGCCTGTGTCACCTAGAGCAGAAGGAGCAGCAGACAGCACGTGGTTTTCCAGGCCATGAAAATAAGGGTATCCTAGAAACTACTAAAAGTCCCTGCTTGTCAAGGATTATGAAAACAAAAAGGTTGAATCCTGAAATTAAATTTAGACTTTCTCACTCGTCCAAGTGTCCTTGCAAAAGTTTCACTCTAGGCCACCAGGCTGCTTTGGCATGGGGATGTCCTAAATTCTTCCACACAGCTCTGCCTTCGGTGTCTGAAGCAAAAATAGGACTGAAACACGCAATCCAGTGAAGAAATTTCCTCAGATTACAAACAGCTTATCTATAATTTATAATGGAATTTAAAGGATTTTTCCTCTGCTACCTTCAGAAGAAAGTCAATACACACACATGCACACAAACTTTTGCTGGGAATGGTAGCTACTTGGTAGAGATGTTTTCCTGATAACAATTTCTTGCCTCAAGAATTCAACCTCCTACTGGAAGCAGATTTTTTTTTCAAAAAATAAGAAATGGATTTATCTTTGTAAACTTCTGTAGCGAGTATTTATTTTGCAACCATGGTGCTGAAATTAAACAGCTAGATAGATACATGTTTATATTCCTGCAGCCACGGGACTTTTTTCTAAAGACTCCATGAATGTGTTGCTAAGAAACAAAGTCCTTCGTATGTCTGTGTCACTCTTTAACTTATCCTAATTATAAACACGTTTTTAAAATTGCTTCTGAAATTATATTTTTAATGTTTAACTGCTGTCCAATCACTTCAGACGTCATCCCGTTTACAGGAGGCAGTCGAAAAAAGGGCCAAGTGAAGTAAATAGATTTGTTCCTAAAGCATCATCCTTTGGAGTTGCTGGAATGTTTACAGGAAGCCTTTCTCCCCACATGAGGAGGGTCAGATCTATGACAGCAAACAGTTGTGACTGACTAGACCTTAGGCATCTTTGTGTTATTAATTCTTCCTGTAACTTGCCCCAAATATTATGTTTATTTTCTTGTTTCTTATGAATAAATTGTGCTAAGGCCTAATGTTTTAGGGTTTGCAGAGCTTTTCAGGCTCTCTGATCAAACCCCCACGTTTCTGCCATTCCTCGATAGCACTGCCTACCCCTCCCAAACACAAATCACCTCTAAAAAGTCATCAGACTACTACATTTCTCCAGAGCTGGATGGAATTTTTTCCTATGGCACTCCTCTCAAAAAAAAAAAAAAAAAAAGAGAGAAAAAAAAAAGCAGAGCACCAGCTACATAAAGGTCAGACTGTAGATCTGTTTTGATTTCTCAAACAGTATTAAAGTGAAGTGAAAACCAGAAAAAGTATGGATTCCTACTCACCCAGGAAGAACCAGGAACAGATGAGAAAGATTTGCAACTGTCCTTGCCTTTCAGCCTTCACCAAAAGAATTAATTGGGACCTAATTAGTTTGAATAACCAGGAAGGCTTGGGAAAGCCTGGAGAAGGTATGAGTTAATGAATCTGTGAGTTACATTTAACAATCCTATAATAATCAGCAAGTGTAGGTGCTGCTCACCAGCCTGACCTCCTCCCACCAAGGGCATGGGTTCACAAAACAGCTGAGTAAAATCAACAGCAAACATTTTGGAACAGAAGCAGCAGTTTGCTGGATAGTCTGAATTGCTGAATTTACAACAGGAAAAGGTCTCTGTCCAAACCATCCAACTGGATGTATTAAAGATCATCAGCAACCAAGCTGTGACAGTGGCTGTTCTCTGCAGAGAATCAAATATGGTGTTTTTCCCATTGTTTACCCACTCCAGTGTTCAAGACAAGAATGTGTGAGACACACAATTCCTGCCACCTCATCACTGCATCCACTGGTCAAGGAGCAACACAGCTTTGAAAAGTCATTTTTATGAGAATGCAAAGCATGTTGTTACTGAACCAATCAACACAGCACTACCGTGCAATATTTTCCATCTGAGACACCCACTCAGTACGAGCTGGCCAAGAGGAACTGGAACTCATAATTGTATTTTTTCCTTACAGCTATTCCTCAGGACATGGTAATAAACTCGGGGTTATCTCAAGAACACAAAATCCAACCACTCGTATGGAACAGCCCCTCTTTTATCTCACTTTTTACACAGCATCACACTACTAATGTTTAAAAATTTCCTAGCAAGCATCAAAATTAACTCACATTCAGCAGGAAAACAATGTCTGCTCAAGGATTAAAGGCTTCCCTCAACATAATGCAGTAACACTTAATTGAAAGTCCCTGTTTGTTGAAGTGAAAGACCAGCTTTGGCATTTTTAAGGGTGGCAGGTTGCAGAAGTTTAAATTGAAAAGCACCTGGGTTGTCTTTAGGATGCAGCAAAAGTCACAAGCGGTGTTGTAACTTCCCTTGGGATTTGTGCACTTTTCCCAGGACCCAAGTTTTGAGAATTAAACCTCGTGCCAATCTATGCTGTCACTCAGTGGAGTGCTGTGTTACCAGGAACATCCTGGAGCAGTGTATTGGCACATCCAGAAGGTCCCAACATCTTGTTCTAAAGGATCTCCATGGCTACAAAACTGGTACCTACTGCTGTTCCTGAAACTGCTCCCAACACATCAGACTAAACTAATAAAAACACTTACGTACAGGTATCTGAAAATAAACACACAAGGTGGACACTTTGTCTCAAAAATCAGATCTAAAAGGCCTTGAACCTTGCTCTCTGTCTTTGTATCCAGGTAACAAACTACAGATATTTGCATAATCCCTGTGATGAGCAACTGGTTACTGATGGTTTCTTTGCTTCAGCACGTTTATTGAGCCCAGGCTAGGACCTCATTTTAGGATAATGTGCTCCCTTATATAGCCTGCCATTGCTTAGGATCCCAATTAGGTTAAAATATTCTCCCACCCTGAGGATTTCTTTGGTCATTAGTCAGAAATGAGATTCACTTCCTTCCCACCAGAGCACTTACTGCCCCTGCCTGCTCAGGAGGCACTAATTATTGCCAGCAGTAAATAGGCAGCTCATGACTGCTCACATCATTACCCAGCCTCTGCAGAGATCATCAGCACACTGTCCTTTGCTCCCTGCCTGGGCAATCCTCAGATCCTAATGTGAAGCCATCCCACAGGGGTTTTTTTTATAATCTCATATTCCATAAAATATATAACTAATCCTACAGCACAGCACGTTGCTGGCTCTCCCGTGAGATGGAATACAATGATAATCCACTTGCTTTCAGTGGTAGCACATCCTGGGGTGACTGGATCCTGAGCTGCCTCTGCAGGCTACCACAGCACTGACCAAGACAAAACATTAACAGCAAAACTCACGTTTTTTTTCAGGAGTCACAGTGTATGTGAAACATGCTGGCAGGTATTTGGATAAAAACACTTTTGTCCCAAGCACCAGACTCCCTCAGCTCCACTTCTATTTGCATTTTCTGAGAACGAGTCATCAGAGCTTGACCTTTCCTGCCTCAGACCACCAGCTGCCCCGGGCTGCTCAGGGTGACAGCAAAGGGTTCGAACACCAACCCCTCCTACCACCTCCTGCCTTCAATCCAGTGTGAGGGGTTTTGTCACGAGTATTATTTTAAACAACTCTGGATCCCTTTTGTTGCACAAAAATACCACAACTCTCAGGATACAGTTTGGTAACTTTAATGAGGCTTTACAATTTACATTCAATACGTATTAGTACACAAAATATAAGAAATCACATATACATATAAACTTTTGTTTGTTTTACAAGTCAACCAGTATGAACTACACGAGCTACATTTATTCACATAACAAAACGCAACATTGTCGAGCTTCATTCACCGACCAAATATCTCAACAATTTACGGACCAACGATTTTTTGCAGCTGCTGAAACAACAATCTTCTGTAAGGAACAAATAATTTATATCAACAGATACACTGACATCACATTCTACCAAATGAAAAAGCCAAACTGAGCACTGACTGAATGCCTCCAGATTTCAGCAGAACCCATGAGAAGCAACAGTGCAGAACTTCTACCAGCATCAAATCTGCCCACGGCTTATCAGCTCCATGACTGAGAAAATAAATCACACACAGAAATTCTTTAGGGTGAAAGAAGCCATTTCATTACAGGGTTATTTAACCCACTTATTTTTCAACTTTTTTAAAACAAAAAGGACATAGCTTTAAAAAAAAAAAAAATTGAAATATTTAAACCTTTTGGGTTTTCATTTTCTGACTTAAACTATTCTCACATACAACGTGAATTTGTACTTTGTGAATAGTTTTGGTCCCTCAAGAGTATCTTCTTGGTGAATCTGTTTTTAACTACTTTGTTCAAATGTAACAACACTTCACTAATGCAGTTATTTGAAGTTAAGTAGATAAAAATAAAACAGATCTTTTTATCCTAAAGCAACACCTCTCATTTTTTGCTTTTGAACAGCATACAGTCACAAAAACCAATGCTTCTTTTAGCAGCATTAAAGGTGAAGGGCCTTCTGCGTGAAGTCCTGGAAACCTTCTGGCACCTTCAAATATACCAAATGTCCTCAGCTCTTCAGACACAGACCCTGCAAAAACTGAGCATTCAGCTTTCACACACAAACCCCTGCTCCCAAAGCAGTCCCCTGCAGAGGTGTTCGCTCGGTCACACACATTTTCACGAGACACACGTGACCTTTTACAAATGAAGCAGATGTACCACACGAGCATTTCAGGATATGCACTAGGGGAACACTTCCAGAGTTGTCCTTCACTTCTGGGAGGGAGGGGAAAACCTCTCTTTACAGGCTAACCTCTGCTTTATGCCTGTTCGTTTCAACAGAATTTGTTGGAAGGACTAAAAACTCACCGACAAATCTGAAAATGTAACTAAGCAAGCTGAGCTGATCTGCTCCTGTGTTCCCACAGGAAACCCTGGGTTTTGTCAGTGAGCTGAAAGGAACACCTACACTGATGAAGTTTGCAGCTCTCCCAAAAATTCACGGAATAATCAAGAGGTCAAGTCAATGAACCAAGCAAAGTGGATCATTTCATACACTAGGCACAAGCAAAATGTCTTTTATATATACAGTTGGTAAATTCAATGCCTAGAAGCAAGGAATACCCTTACGGAAAGGACGCTGGACGTTATCCTAGAAAGCAGTGACTCTGCAAAGGATTTGGGGTTATCTCTGGTAGTTAAAATCTACTCCTTTTAAAAATCACCTTGAAGATCACTTTTGCACTTGCATCCATCTAAGGTAATGGGTTTGGCAGGGAGTATTATAAGGAGCCCTGCTCACTTTAGTACCTGTAAGGGAGAAATATGGATGATTTATCACTCCACTACCAGTTTTGGAAGGGATGTATTCCAGAAAGAACTCAAACATTCAAGGGCATCTCTTGGAGCAGCAATATCAAACCGGTAAGCAACAACAGGGAACCCCTCACAATTCAGAAGACATGCCAAAACCAGTGAGCCTTGGAATTCACTTTAAGGTGCTGCCCGTGTATGAGCGTTGCCTCCACTGTCTCTTCACAGACCGTGTTAAACTTCATCGTCCCATCGAGCTGAGCGGCTGCAGGTTTATCTGTTTGGAACTTGGTGACTCAGATATTGCCGCGACCTTCAAAGAATTCTTGATGGAGCTGAGCTCCCACACGTGCAAGTTTACGATGTGCACGCCACAACATCCCCTCGTGATCTTGTACAGGTTTCTAAGGACAGCCTTCCGGAGCAGGATGTACACCCAGGGATCCAAAATCTGGTTCCACGTGGCCATTCGGAGGGCGAAGAGTATCGTTTCACACGTCTCCTTTGAGCGACTCTCATTAATCCCAATTCTGGCCATGGTCACCTGAAAACGGAACGGTTTAAAATTATGCGTCAAAAAATACGCCCAGAGAGCATATACATTACCTGCAAATGGAATATTTTAAGATTACACATTAAAAAAACAACACCAAGAGAGCGTGTAAGTGAGTGAAATCGTTTCAGCGTCGTCTCTGATCTTCACACCTCCACAGCATCAATGCCTCCCAGCTGCAACGCAAAGACTTTCAGGCATGTAACATTTACCATCCTAGAAATCCTCTCATGTTTTACACAGGACACACACGTGTCTCTGCTGACTTACTTCTGCTGAACTTTGAGCAGACGATGGCAACCAGCCAGGGAATACCCTCCAAAACCAGGGACTGATTCGAGCAAGAAATAAAAACTTAATCCAGAATTTGAGCTAACAAAGCATGCCAAGACTCTTCCAGGGATGGGTTTGTTCAAGGACAGAGGCCACTAGAAGGTCAGCACATTTTTACAAAAGGTTTGTTCACACCTTCCTAATTAAAGGCTGCACAAGGAATAAAGCAGCTTGATTTCTGCAAGAAGATTCACATGTTTTAAGCTGCAACAGAATATAATTTATTGACACCAGAGGATTTAGAGGTTTATAGGAAACTGTAAGCCACGGTGACAAAAGCCCCCAATACCCCTCCTCTTGCCAGTGGAGACACATGGCTTTCATTCCCCTCTGGAGGTGCTGCACAGAGACAGAACTCCAGCAGCAAGAACACCACCAGAGCCAAGTTTCCCCTGGTGGAGGCACCTTCCAGAGCAGCTGGTCAGGACTGCACGTGGCAGAGGGCACCCAAGGGCTACAGCAGCCTGGGGAAGCTGTGCCTGGCCCCCTGCTCTGCACCCAGGCTGGGAGACACCCGAGTGAATCTCAGGCCTTGGGGGCTCCTGCCCTGCTGAGACCTCCTCTACAGGCTGTCTGCCACTGAAGGTTTGTAGCCTGAGTTCCTGCGTGAGGAAAGCCTGACCTGCAAAGCCAGGAATCTGCCGTAAGATGGTAAATTATCTCTCTCTCTCATTAATGTTCAAAGCACAAGAAGACTTTTTTGGTAGAGAGATGAAACACTGTAATGCTTTCAGTTCCCAAACCTTTAAAGTTATTTAACCAAGAAACGGGGTATTTTACAACTGATGCCACGAGTACACTGATTTATTGGGCCATGAAAGTCAGGGTCGGTCTGTCCAAGTGCAGAAAGTTGTATTTTCAAAAAGATACACTGGAAAAAAAAAAACAGCAACAACAACAACAACCCTAAAATGAATGACAGCAAACCTATTTTACTCCTTTTTAAACGCTTCTCTGTATTCCCAGACTCTACCTAGAGCTTGCAGGTCACCACATCTGAGCATGAACTTGAGTGGAACAAAGTGAATGCATAAAAGGACACTGAACTTGCTTGATTAAGCATTTGATTGGCGGTTTCTGTATGGCATCTATGGGAGCAGCAAAGAAATCCCCTAGGAACAGTGCTCGGGAAGCTGGTAGGGCTGGCAGAAGCACAGCTGGGAACCGGTGCGAGGAGGAGGAGGAGGAATGTCTGAGCACCAAGCCAACACAAATACAAGGCAGTGCCCTGACTCTGCTTTTCACCCCACAACCACTGGGCACATTCCTCTCTGACATCAGCAGCCCACCCAAACTTGAACAACCCCTTTGGCTTCTGCATGGGATGTTTTTCCAGGACAGTCTACATGTTATTTATTAGAGGTCTAATACCACAAGCCAAACTCAGAATATTCCTTACTCATTCAAGTAGCACTGGGCAGCAAATGGCAGCTCAACAGAGCTCACAGACCAGCATCCTTATCCCATACTTGACTTAGTCCAGACACACAGCTTCCTGATCTGCTTCTTCATGGACTTCAAAATTCATCCGTTGTTCCTCTCTCACATCCTGTAGTTAATAAATGCCAAATCCAATGCAATTTGATGGCCAGAAAAAAGAAGCAGTAGATGTTGCCATCAAGGAAAACTAGCTCCATCCAGATTTTGTAAAGCTGTACTGTTTACTCTCATGTTACCTAGCAAGCTTGTGAGATTCCTTTCCATTTAGAAGTAATCACCTCTAAATGAATCTATTCATTTGCTCTTCAACTTGCTGGGCCAGCATAACAAAGCTCTGCTTTGATTATGGATTTACATGAAGTAAATCAGGGCAAGGAATACTGAAACATAATTTATGGATTCTGACACTCGGAGAAGCTTCACCCAGAACATTCAAGTCACCTCTTCCGAACATAGAGCTTTATGTACATAGACATTTGCTTAAGCAATTCAGCTGTGAATCCCTACATTTGAAATAATAAGATAAAACCTAGATTAACTACTAATTTTGTTTCATAAAATACAAATTTTCTATACATATTACTTACATTATTTGGGAATATGATTAAGAAATTAAAAAACATTTCCTTTCTTCTATCACTGAAACTAACATAAAATAATATCCCAGATGCCTGAAGTTCTGAAGGCTGAGATTTCCATACAGAAATGGACTAAGACAGAGAACCTCATTCCAGCCCCGAGCATGAGCATTTTTATCCTAACACACTTGCAGCAGAGCAGGGGGACATGTTACCACCACCAGCCTCTGTGTATGAAGTGAGAGAGCTTCTCACTCCCCAAAGAGACTGCACTGAACTGGAGGCTCTTTCATGTCTTCTGAGAAAACACATCACAAAACTGCAAGCGACTGAAATCAGCTGAATCACCTCTGAATCAGAGGTGACAGTGTCCTAAAAACCAGCTGCTGATTTCTAGAACAAGACCCTAAACTCCAGCTGAAGAGGGGTAGAACGGAGTGAAGTCAATATAAATTATTAGTTCTATCACATTTTCATAGTGAATTCGTTCCTCTGAATTTAAATTCTAACAATACTGTTCTAAAGTCAGTTGGAAACTGTAAGTTATAAAAAGGACTGATACACTACCAGGGATTTCATTGAAGCAAAACATGCAGACAGTCTGTATTTGCTCCCTGGGCATGAGAAACTTGTGTCACTGAATGGGCTCAAGTCATCAGCTCAGAAACTGCAAGCAGAGCTCTGAGAGCGGGACCACCTCTGCAGGCACTAAAGGCCACTTCTTTCCTTCTTATTTGACTAAGAGTGGGCAATAATTAAGCCAGGAAACCAATTCAAAGGCTTTTTTCCTTGCCTGTAGATCCATCAGGTTACTATGACAAAGGAATTCTGTTCCCTGTAGCCAGCAGTACACAAATGGGGAAGTGGGAAGGGGAAAGCAGTTGCATCGTATTTAATTGCCTTTGATGTCCACAAGTTCATATTCATGCAGATTCAGCAGCATGACTGAAAAAATTAACCTCCAGCTGGTAAATAGTAAATGTAGCTCGTGACATTTTCTAACCTATTTAGAAATGTAAGAATCCAAGTAGTGCTTTGCTGATTTATTCAATGTTTATATGAACACAGCTGTAGTATGTCTGCCTGGTTTGCAAAAAAAATAAAAAAATAAAAAAAGAAAGTATCACATGATGTAACCGAGACAATTCAAACTTTCTTCAGAAAAGGAACTATTAAAAGCAGTTTTTTAAACCAAGGGTACCTGCTTGTAAGATACAACATTACTCTGACTCATATTAGTCCTTACCAGTTTAAGGAAAGCCCTGAGAATTCCCTGGCCCTAAAAACAAAGAGAAATCAAATTTGTGTCAAGCAAGGACTCGACACAACACATTAAACTTCTCCATACTCTCTGTCCGATTTTAAGCTTCACTAAGACCGAGGCTCCCTTTGCAAGATCCAGGAAGTCCGATGGAAAATGTTTTAACAACACTCTGAAATTGCTGACTTCTTGAGTTTCGCACCTCGCAGACAGCACCGGAGAACTGCCACTTCCCTCGGGCACAAAGCTCAGCACAACACACCGAAAAGACTCGCTCCAAAGCTTCACACCACCCTCCAAACGTAAACAGCACTGATTTAATTTCCCCTCCAACTGGAGCTCCAGGAGAACAACTAACAGGCTAAATGGCCGTGCTGCTCCGGCACATTCCTGCTAGTCCTCAAGGACAGCCAGTCCAAACAAGCAGCAGACTCCACAGCTGGTTAGGAAATAGGACAAAAATGCTACTTTGATGCACTTCAGCGCGAAGGCTCTAAATCCAGGTTCCACCCTTGACTTCAGGAAACTGCATAAAAACCAGTCACCAAGAGACCGACATGGAAATCAGAGTGGACAAATATCGGAAATTCTCGTCCTCTGCAGAGCCTTCAGGCTCCACTTCCCTGTGGGAACCTTGCAGACCCTCCCAAACCTCTTCCTCTTCCTCTGGATTTCCTTACAAGCAGTTCGGAAGATTTCCATTCATGGAATAAAGTCTGTGGATTTTTCAGTATTTGCAGAGTATTTATATTTTGTCACTAAGGCCTACATTGAACCCAGAGGTGCAAACCCCCTTCTCCTAAACCACACAGGTCTCAAGGCAGAGCTTTACTGATTGTGTCCCGCTCCATGAAAACAAAAAAAATGTATGCTTATTTTGAATTTCCAGGAGTTTTTGAAACTTTCACTGTTCATGCTACAAAAGAAGCTGCAGTCTGCTAACAGGCCAGAGATCGTACGAGATGACACTTTGTAGGACTCTACGAACACAAACTTTAAGGAAAAAAAATTGCAAAATAGGGGGAGAGAGAAATAAAAATGCCTTGATCTTCACATTTTATGTACCACTTTATATCTCCTAAGAACAGCTTCCAGAAAAGAAACACCGACAGCAAATTGCCTATATCACTGTTATACTGACCTTGCAGTATATAAACCACACGCTTCATTCTATTTTTTATGTGATTCTGTAAGTCAGTGTAAAAACAAGGGCTTCCAAGAAACATGCAGTGCACTCCTCCTGCCATCAAAATGTTAGTACACACACTGTTCTACTTATGCCACATAATGCTTTTTATGTTCTTGATCTGCAACGTGTTTTTCCCCTAATGTTTTCCTTTCCCTTTCTAAAAGAGGAACGTGAACCATATCCTCAGCTTTTATATGCCAGATGATCATTCAGCCTAGCAGTTACATTTTAACTGAGCATGGTAATTTTATAGAAAACGTCAAATTAAAAAGGAATTGTAGACGAAGAAAAAATACATGAGCAAGTTTTCCTTCACATTAAAGTCCAGAAGGTGCTTTTAACGGCATATGCAACAATTCCTTGTGGAAAGTTTTGCAGGATCAGCTCTTGAGAAGTAGCAGCAGAATAAGGCAATCTCCTTTTTTCTCATGAATACTTCTGCCACAAAGTAATAAGGCCAAAAATTAAAAGCGGATCCACTGGCTCACTATCCAGTTGGGGAAAAACCTGTGTCTAACTCCCAAAATCAAATTCTCATCCAAAACAGGTAAAGCAAGGATGGTGGTTAGTACCTGCCACAATACACATCCTTAAACTTGTAACTTTGATTATTATGCTGATAAAAACAACGACTCTGAGAAAGACCTTTCCCCAGTCAGGATCACAGTCTCCCTCAGGAAAAACAGAATCCAAGGAGAACCCAAATGAGAAACCGACAGAAAAGATTTGAATTACCAGAGGCAGCTGAGATTGCCAAATTATTTTACAGGAGTTCATTTAGCCTCTGTGCGCTCCGTATTCGCTCCCCTTAAAATGCAGTTGCATAAACCTGGAGGTATTGTGTGGCAGCACGTGTGTGACACTAGAGCCATGGCATCACATTAATTATTTATTATTGAATTATTATTTATTAGCAAGTTGATAATATAATATATAATTAAAAATAAATTCTCTCGGGGGGTTGGCCACCCAGCAACTCAGCTCTACCTGGCCTCTCCGTGTGACCCATCCTCACTGAGGCTCTCCTGAGCTCTCTGGTCTCCTCAGGCTGGCTGAGGAGAACTGCAGAGGACTCACAGTCAACTGCACTCCACTCCTGTGCCCTTAGAGGCAAGTGTGACATTCTCATCACCTGTGTTTACACAGTTTGATGCAAAATATTTATGCACAACAACACCTTTAGGACAATAGGGCTCGGCCTTAAGCTGTGCCAGGAGAGGTTTAGGCTGGATATTAGGAAGAAATTTTTTCCAGAGGGAGTGCTCAGCCCTTGGAATGGGCTGCCCAGGGCGGGGATGGAGTCACCATCCCTGGAGGTGTTTAATGTGAGACTGGATGTGGCATCAGTGCCGTGGGCTGGGGACTGCAGCGGGGTTGGAGCAAGGGTTGGACTTGCTGATCTCACAGGTCTTTTCCAACTTGTTCGATTCTATGACTCTGTGATTCTACGAGTCTATGTTCTGAACAAACCTTTGTAAACATCTTGAAATGGGATTTTTCTGTACGCAAGAATTGCTCAAAATTACTGAAAAAAACCGTGAAGTGCCACAATGTTACACTCACCATTTATATTTTATTAAATGCCTCTGGCATTATCATGCTCTATGAAAGGCAGGAATGCAATTATGAAGAAAGTCTCGTAAACAGAAGGTGGAGGGGGGGTTGTGCATAAACTTGCAAATATTAACTGAAAGTGAAGTCTTCATTTTCTGTCAGCTTTCCTCTTACACTCTACCTATTTGCATCTGGTTTGCAGTAGCATAAATACAGGTTGGGCTGGAATGAAGCATTCCAGGCCACCTCTCCTTCTTCCTCCTAAATAATCCAAATATTTCTATCTCGGTTTGACAGGCATTTTTCCTCATTTACTTTCCTCCCTGTCAAAGTTAGAAATACTTTGCTGCAACTAGCTGGCAATGAAATTACTCTCTCAGCTTAATTGATAACCCACTTGAAAGGAAAGCTTTGTGGATACAGATGGAAAAGATTCTAGCACTGGAAACATCACTTCATAATGAAAAGACATAGCATCCCCACCAAAGCCAAATAAACAACCTGTTTCCTGAGCTACAAGTTCTCCAGTTACAGGAACGCCTGCTTCCATGGCGTGAGGAATGTATTCCTGCCTAAGAGCAAGGCCTGCAACAAAGGTATCTTGCACAAAAAAAATAATTTTATAGATGAAATTAAAACCTTCTTTACCCTCCAGTGCTGAGAGAAACTTTACAGGACAACTGTAAGGATTAGAAAACAACAGTGTATTTCTAATACTGTATAATAAGGGCCATCCTTAAGTATTTAGGGATGCAAGGATTATACGTATTTGGGATTCATTTATTCTTCCAGCAGGGTCATCTGGGTAAAGCTTCAAATCCTGGAAATGACCTATTACTTCTCTTTTGTTGCTTTGCTTTTCCAGGTTTTCACACTCATTTGGAAAAAAAATCCCATTTTTAATGGTTAAATAAATAGTCTAATATATTTAGGAGCAACAGAACTTCTCTCACTAACACCCGACAAATTCCCAAAGACAGAATCACAAATAACACACAATACTGGGGAGAAATGGAGGGGGAAAAAAGGTAATATATAGACAACCTGAGGAGAGATACAACATAGATTCAGCAACCAGAGGCCAATCTTCCACTTTCAGGGTGGAAGTCTTTCAGAGCAAGAAGATGCTCCACAGGGAATGCAGGATCTGCCAGTTCTTACCTGGCCTTTTTTTTAATTCTCTCCTATGTGCTTTTTTTGTCTAAGAATCCAGGAGTCAGGCTGAACTCTCTAAGGGTTCCTTGGACAGGTCACTCCCTGATTCCAGAGGAATGCCACATACCCAGTGGTTTTCAGGGCAAGTACCACCAAATCCAGAGATATCCACACGTACCAGAAGTGTTAAAAGAAGGGAGAGAAGAATTTCAGAGTGAGTCAGTCATGATACGTAGTGGCCTCTTCACCTCTTCTAGAATTCAGGAATGCAGATAGCTTTGATGTGGGACCAAGCCTGCGAGACCTCTATTAACAACAGGTCTAAAAAAAGTGAAGAACTTACTCTATTTTCTACTAACGGGGAGTCAGACATTCAGTTTAAGTATCTGAGAAACGATGGTGTTCAGTATATGGGTGCAGAAGGAAAAAAATAAAGGTACGTTCAGTTGTAATTGTATTTTATGTTTATCATGTAAGCAACACACACAGTGGAGGAAAACGAAGTCTTTCTGAATATCATAGAATCATTAAGGTTGGAAAAGACCTCTAAGATCATCGAGTTCCAACCATCTGCTCAGCATCATGGTGTTCACCACTAAACCATTTGCCCAAGTGCCACATCCACATGACTTTTGAACACTTTCAGGGATCATGATTTCAGCATTTCCCTGGACAGCCCATTTCAATGCCTGATCACCCTTTCAGCGAAGAAGTGTTTTCCTGATTTCTGATCTAAACCTCCCTCGGCACTCCCGTCCTTGCTGAAGATGGATTAGAGTCACAGTCACCTAATGACTTGGTGCTATCTCATTTGCAGTGTTTGAAAACCTGGCTGGAGACAAAGGAAGATGTGATGTGTTGCTTTCATGGTCTTGGGGTTTCTTTAAATCACCTTTGTTAAAGTGACTTATTCTACATATCATTCTGGAGAAGTAACCTAAGAAGCCATGAACAGAACTATCAAGGCTAATGAATTAGCAACCTATTTACCAAGCAGGAATACATAATTCACAATTATGTTTTTCTTCAGTGTTGTCAAATAAATGGAACGGGACTGTTTTGCAGCTGGACCACCTTTCAGGTGGAGGAGGGAAGAGAAAAGTCAAGTCTCCATCTAAGAGTGATTTATTTCTCAGTACTTCTGCACATGCACGCCCCTGGTAAAACACGGATTCAATTTTATTTCCAATTCACTAATGAACTGTAAATCCTAACCCAAATTGCTGCCACTTACGTGGATCCTCACCTCCTTCCTGCTTCACCTTCTCCTTCTCCACGCAGTGAAGCAGAGGGGAGCACAGCTGGTCACGTCCTTCCCAGCACAAGCATTTTCGTCCCCACGTACTCGTGTCTTGGTGCTGCTCACAACACAGGTTAAATCCTCTCTGCAACGTGCTGCTGCCTGGCCACTGCTGTTTCTCGAAGCACACACACAGAACCCAAAATGGGACAGTGCTCCTGCTCCGCTGGGGATGGGCACTCCGGGAACAGGCACCCTCCAGCCTCGGGGAGTTCGCAACCCAAACTGCAGCTCAGCCATTCCTCCCAGACATCAGCAAATCCTACAGTGCTCCAGAGACAACTAACTTCTACTAGGAAGCATTTATAAACACCATGCCAAATGTAAGACTGTCAATTAACACCATAATTCTCTCTCAGAACACACGAATCTGTATCACACCCTGATGTCTGCCATTAAACCTGGTAGGGGTGAAGGACTTCCTGGAGTTGCTCCATGTGAGTGTATTTGTCCCTGAGACTTTTCAGCAAACAACTTTACCATTTAAAGTGTTTAGATAGTCAGGAAAGAGAACTTTCCTAAAATAACTATCCAAAAATGGTTATGCTGTGTATGACATTTGCCAAAGATGGTTATGCAGTGTATTGTATTTTCAAGTAAGAAAGGCCTGAATAAGTGTAATATCTAGGAAATAGGAAGAATTCTCTTATACCAAACAATGGAATGTATGTCAAACTGACTTTTTAATTCCTAGCACAGAATCCAAAAAATTTACCAGCTGAATACCAGTTTTCAGTTTCAAGTTTTCAGTTACCAGTTTCAAAATTTACCAACCAGCAGAGGTTATGAATGGCAAATTTATTTGGGTGAAGCTTGGAGAACTTGATTTTTTGAGGTGGTAACTTCAAAATTGAGAAAATAAAAAAACCCCCAGAAGTTCCTGTGAAAGTCACAGACATCTATTTGGAACAATATATTGTGTTTCAATTTTATAGATCTTCATAGTTTAATTCAGTATATATTTCATCTACACTTAAAAATAAAGGAGGAAACTATGAAAGAAAACCAGAACAGCATTATTTTGAAAATGCCATGTTCTCACACGACTCACAACCTGCCTTCCCTACTTTCTTCTCTCCAAAACAATCTTATTGCATTCTGATGGCACTGCATTTTCAGAAGAGGCTTTACGTAAGTTTTTCCAAACAGCACGAGTAAACACAGATAACAAAAACTATATTTATGCTTCCCCAAAAGCCTCGGGTAAAGGGCAATCTGTCAGTCTCAGCCTTTCTTCCTCCCCTGGTTCGTATCATCACCACTGTCCCTTTCTTCTCCAGCAATTCTTTCCTGTTTAGAGAGGATCTCAGCTGCTCAGCTCCCCGACTTCTGGGAGAGGGAGGTAAACACTTGAATTACAAATATAGCCACAATTAATATAGAGTTTCTAAGCACTCTGTGATAAACTACGCCCTGGCCCACACTTATAAACATTTTTTTTTCAAATGATTCATATTTCTCAGAAAGGATAAGGCCTGTAAGATCTCTATGTACTGTAAAAGAGGAAAATAGGAACAGACCAATTCTGAACAGCAAAACAGTACCCCTGAAATGAAGCATCATTTCAGGTGGATATGCTCCAAAATTAAGCTCATTCCATTTCTCATCTAACCTGGTGGAAATTTGCCAGCTGTGCCTTTCATTTTATCCAAAATAAAAGATCTCTATAACCAATACCAAAAAAAGTCACGAACATCTTATCCAAGGGTTTCTAGTATCATAGAAACCCATCTGAATAGGTGGATTGAATTTTTAAATGCGCTGTATTAAACCCTGTTGCTCTCTCTGCAGACACCTGCAAATTCTCTCCATGGGATATTTTCATGGGGACATGCAAAAGCACACTCAAATTGTCTGAGTTGCTGATTAAACCTTATTCCAGGGGAAACTTAAGCTGGAAAGACACTTGTGTCTTGAGACTAACAAAAACTTCAATTCAAATGAATGTTCTCTTTCCTCTTAAATCCTAAAATTAGTTATTTATTTCGAATTACCTTTCGACCCATAATATTAGCAACGACAGTGACCTCTCAGCAATTTAACCCTGAGTATCAGAGGCTCATTTGGAGGAACTTAATCAAGAACAGTAATTGAATGTGCACATTGTTAATGGATGTATTAGGAAACCCAGCAAGCAATCAAAGGCTCACGATAGGAGGGAGAGCGAGAGCCCTTTCTCTAGTGCAGCTCAAAAGACAAGCAAACTCATGAGATTCTTCTTTCCAGAGGAACCCAGTGAGCATTTTATTCATTCAAACTGTCCCTCCTGATCTCTTCTGACACAGCAAGGTCTGGAAGAGAAATAACTACCTACAGTCGACAATAACCATCACTTTATTGATGCTTTGGACTAGCAGTAGAGGTGTATCCAGCAGGCCTGCTGCTGGCAAAAACCTTTTTTTCCTTTCCCTATGAAACTGGTTCATTCATTAAAACCCTTGTGGCAGCAGTGGGCCCCTGAGATGGGTTTGCACCCATCCTCAGAGATGCAATGACAGCGTCCAACAAGCACCTGCAGGGGTGAAGCATCACCCAGACCCAACAAACATCTTCTGCCAACACATCCCATCTTTGCAAGGTGTCAGCAGACAACCCCTCTAGCAAGAACGCAACCACAAAAGCCAGCACAAGCATAGTAATTATCACTGATTATCTTCTTTAAAATCTCGAAAGCAACGAAGTGTGGGTTTTCCTTCTGAAAGTTTACAATGGAGTTCAAAGCTGCAAGGTTAGCTAAACATATTTAAGAGCATCTCCTTCTTCAGTCTTCAGAAACACATGACTGGAAATTGAAAGCCTAATTTATTCTTTTTCAAAAGGAAAGATCATTCTCCCTGTTGACAGTGCCTGTGCAGGCACAACAAGCTCCCAGAGGCTGCAGCTTTGACTAAGAACCCGTAGGACAAGAACACACTTCTGCAGAGCAGCCACTGGTGAGATGTGGGGGGCTGTGCTGTGACAGGTGACAAGGGCCTCACTGCAGAGTGTGGGTCTGCATCTTGGGACACCTCTCTGCTTCTCCTCAGCTGCACTTTCTGATCATGAAAAACCGCCAGTCACGAGAGATTAGTTTCCGAGTAACTCTTTTGTTGTAGGGACAATACAACCAGCAATATTTGAAGGCATACAAGCAGCATTAATAAAGCAACGAGCTTCATTACTACGTGATGCCCACCACACACTACTACGTGATGCCCACCACACATATAAGCATAAGGTAGTAGAACAGAAATTTAAACTGTCAGCTTGTTAAAAAAGACGGAAAACAAGAATGGAGGGCGAGACCTCAAGGGTAACAAGGGTATGAACTCCTGGCAAAGTGTCACTGGGCACGTGTGGACGTGACCATACATGCAAAACCACCCAAATGAGATGGTCACAGATTGCCTTGTACATCAAACTACCTTACACTGTGTGCAACCAGAATTTAGTGTAAAACCTGCCACAAAGTGACCTCTTTCGGCACATATGAACCGTGAGCCTGTCTCTGCACCCAAAACACCTGGTGGAGCAACTAGCGCGGGATGGGGTAAGGGTATTCCAAGGAGAGCCTCCCTGCCAGCACACAGCTGCCCCTCTCACCAGCTCCAGAAGCACTTTTGCTGAAAGGAGCCCTCAGATCAGCTCCAGCAGCTTCCAGGCTGAAGTGACTCAGTAAACTGCAAGCTGAACGCAGCCCTAGGAGCACAAAAACCAGCCACCAAGCCCCACTGCATGAGACAATCCGAGGACAAGAAGAAGTCAGAGCAGGTTCAGAGAGACACAGTTAGCATAACAAATTGGAAAGGGAAGAGATTACCTGAGAAGGGACTGATAAAAATAAGCAGTAAAAAAAGCAACTGAATAAGAGTTGATTTAATCATATAAAATAATCAGCCTAGCTCTTTCCAAAAAAAAAGAAAAAAAAAAGAAAAAAAACCAAAACAGGCATGGCTATTTTCTGCAGTATAGGGGAGGTAAAACTGGAATGAAATTAATCAGATAACTGCATGGAAAAAGATTTTAACAAGAATAATGTGAATGTAAAAGCATTTTTTCTCAGGCTAAGACTGTGTTCCACACATGAAAAATATTAGAAATTTCTCCATATCACAATTTGTTCCTACTCCTCTGAAATAGATCCCTCCTGTCCACAATTACAGGCAGTTCTCTTTGCTACTCCAAAACCAAAATTTAAAATATGTTTATCCCTCAAGCCCTACAGAATATGATGTACTGAAGTCAGAATTTGCTCATACAAAACTCAGCTCCAAAACCAAGCCGTTTCATGACAGGCCAGATGTCAAGTCACAGCCAAAAACCGGTTTTATATAACAATCTATTTCATCAGAGGTGCTTGTCACAAAATGCTCCAGCCCAACTATTTGCTTTGGGAATCGAGCCCCTAGGGACCAAATTTATCCAGCAAAGTTCACATAGCCCTAGCAAAGGGCTAAGGCTTTAGCAAGGATGGGAAAAGATGAAGAGAGGTTGATGTTAGCATCTTCAGAACATATTTACCTGGAATTACCTGCCACAAAGCAAAATTATTTGGACTGTCAGAACAAATGTGCCTCTGTAAGTCATTGACTACATATATTGATATAAAAATCATGCATTTAACTCCTTGCCTTTTTTTGTGAATTCCCTCCCACTCTCAGTTCCTCAAAAGGAGATCAAATGTTCCCCCTCATTCTCATACTTCATTAAGGAAAGGTTCCCTCACAGTGGCTCAAGACTTGACAGAGCTGCTCATCTTTGAAAAAAAAAAAGAAATGGAGCTTCACATAAGAAATCAAAAGGAAAAAACAATTCAGAAGGAAGTCTCTGTCCAACAGCTCTGGGCAGAGCTTCACACAAGCCATACCACAGGCTCTGCTTCTGAAAAATGCTACAGATCTCCAGTAATCTTGAGATAAAGGTGGTGATTGATTATACTCCTATTTATTATTATCTATAAGATTAAGTGTTAGCTATCTATGCATTTACACACACATAAAGGCATCAAAACAACTTCACTACCACTGAGCAGATGCAGAAGTCAAGTTCAGTTCCACACCAGACACCAGAAAGGACAATCCATGGTCTTGGGACCCTAATGACATCTAAAAGTGATTTTCTCACAGGACAGTGACAATGTCTGAATATTAAGTGAATATAACTTGGAAAAAACCAGGAAACTGATTGGAAATCTAATAGTGAAGCCAATCTGCAGTTGGATTACAGTACTGGGTAGACTTGATTCTGGAGGCCCTGCACATGCATCAACGGATGTAACACCAGACTAGACTGAAAACAGAAGGAAAATAAACAAAGCAAACCCCCACATCAGACAGGAAATCACACAATGAATCCAAACTCTTGTATCTGCAAACCACATGTGGCATAAATCAGATTACCTTCCTCCACTTTCTCTTCCAAAGGTTTGTTTGGTTTCCAATTGCTTTGGTTTACATTGAGGCAATTGATTCCCACAAACATTCTGTTCTGTATACTCGTAGGGATAGCGAACATAGTTAAAATTCACAGTTCAAAGACTAACACTGATTGAGCTGGAGAAAAAAAATTAAAGAAGCAAATGACTGAAGGACAAGCATGTATTTAGGTCCTTTTCCAGATAATTTCACCTGCTAATATTTATGTCAAGAAATACTTCGGTACATGTTGATTATATAATAGAATGCAAACCCTTCATTTCACAAATTAAAGGCCCTGAGAGGTGAAGATATATCAGATAAGTACGTCTGAATCAGCAATTCATCATAAATCATACCCTTTGATAAACCCTGGATCACTTTAATGCAGCACTCGAGCAGTACGTTCCTGACAAAGCTTTATTCCACCACAGGCCAAAAAATCTCGCTAAATTAACACACTTATAATGCTGTTTGTATTCAGTGAGCAGAATGCTACCAAAACAAAGACTGGGTAATTCAATGAATTAACTCGTATGAACTCTACGATCCTAAGAGCTAAGAAGGGAAATACCTACAAAGGACCCCATCCCACTGCACTTCCCAGACTACTGAACTCTCTGGCTAAAACACTAATTGCTCACTTCCTTAAAATTTTGTTTCAAGAACTAAATTCTACCTTACACTAATTTTTTTTTTTTTTTTTAAACTCTTCCTTTCCGACAGAAACTTGTCCGTATTACTGAACTATTTCCGCACTGCCAGGCTGATTATGGTACTACTTTTGGCTCATCTCATTTCAAGAGAGATCCAGAAGAAAAGCACCACGAGCCCGGCACGCACAGACAGCGTCGGCAGATTTGCCACTCAGTGAACCAGCACTGCTTGTGTTCCAACCCTCTCTGCAACACAGCCCCAAGAACCACCAGGGGCAAAACTGAGCACAGAGTCACTCACTGGCCTGTAGCATCAGCTGATGCAAACACCACTGTGAAAAGGCTCTGGAAAATGAAGTTAAATGCTTTAACAAAAGGAGTGCTGTGCTTCCATAAGATTGTCAAGATTTTTAAAGTTACAGTTCTCTACATATTTAATATATATTACAATTAATAAAAATTGAAAGGCATAAAAAAATTACCAACACGGAAAAAACAACCACAGTAGCTGCAATTTAGTGTTCCTTCATATGTTGAATAAATGAAGCACCTCTTCTGAATTAAAAAAGTTTATGGCTCTTCTGACACCCAAGGGTTTTTGAAAACCAAATTAATTCCTACCTTTAAGAACAATTATTATATATGACAATAAATGTCACCAGAGGATAATGCTGCTTTTTCACGGAACGTAAAGTCAGCATTTGAGTCGCTCTCCTTAAAAACCACTCTGTGGCTTGCCCCAGACAAACTTCAGGAGGTGTCTGAAGTAACTGGAAGGAAGTTCACTTGCTATACTGCCCTGACAACTTTGTTTATGCTCTCTACATTACAGCCACGACACTGACAGAAGCCCACATGAATTTAAACTATGCTGCAGAGCAAGACTAGAAAAATTCTCTGCGATATGAGCAGAAGTGAAAGAGGTTTTGTGCATTTCAGTGATGCAGACATTTATATCCAGACTTTCTCCCTGAAGTCTGTGATACTGGATTAACTAAATGCTACCTGTCAGATACACCCGACTGCTGCAGCGAGGCTAATAGCAGCATCTAATTTAGAACTAACTCAGGTAACTTCACACCCTGCCATAGGCAGTGAGCAGATGACATACAGTTGATTCAGCTCTCAGATGTAAACGTCTGTATTTGTTAGCTCAGACCAAAATTGCTCCTCATTTATCTCCTTGGAAAACTACGGGACCTTGTTTCTAGGAAAGAAATTAAGATTTCCCACAGCTTGCAACTTAACCTCTCTGACCTGAGCAAAAGAGATTAATTTTCTTCAGACAGGTTTACTACACTAAAAAGGGTTGGAGCTTTATACCAGCTTTATAATGCCATCACACAACAGCAGTTGTCAAATTCCTCCCTGTATCACAATCCCGGTTCCTTTGGCTCCGCTCCCTGACAGAGCACGCCCGAACACGAGCAGCACTTACCCCTCTGGGAGAGCCACGGCAGGGACAGCAGAGCCCCAAGATAGAGCTGGGATGGCAGAGAGAGCACACCAACTGCACACGGCAGCTTTGCTAGTCATCTGCCCAGGTTACAAGCCCCGCTTGCTTCGGGCTAAGCCAAAGGTTGATTCTAACCCACTGCCAACCGCTGTTTCTCAACACGACTCTAAAGCAAAGCCCTGAACGCCCTGTTAATGGAGTGGAGGATTTTTAAATTCTTCACTGCTATCTGCCATAACACAGTTCACAAGTAGCGACAATAACAACAAATAGTGTGCCACACTTAAAAAAATTATAGGAACCACAGTACAAAGACGTCCCACTTCAAGATTTCACTGAATTTGTGGACAAGCTCAGTATTTGTTCCGATTTATTCTAGCCACCATTCTGCTGCCACTGTCTGCTTCACAGCACTGGAAACACAGTCCTCACAGTCCCTATATATTTAGCTTACTCAATGTATTCTGTTTATGCTCAGAAGTGGAGAATAATTACCAAGTTTTTTACAGACGCATAGGTACATGCATTACGGACAGTATGCTCTAAAATTAATGTCACTGAGCAAATGGAGCTGTTACCACAGCTAAAGCACTTTAAAACCTGGAGATAAAAAAGTATAACTTTTATACAGTGATGTGCATTAAACATTGGCAAACACATTAGGCTCTTACCAGGAATGGACTCCAGCAAATGCAAGAAACACACATTATAGCCAAGAGCTGAATGATCATTTCAAAATGATGAGATCTGCCTTGTCTTTGTTGACTTTTAAGTTTGACTCTTAAGAGGGTAATTCCTGTGACAGCATTGCACAAGAATGAAATAGCAAGGGCCAGTAACCCAAGGCAAGAAAAAAGTAAGAGATAAAATCTGTCTTCCCAGTCCTCAACATGTTCTGTTTTATAGAAGCACCAGGTCCTCGATGCTTGAATTTGGTAGGCTCTAAACCTAAGAATAGGCAGCAAAGCTATAAGAACAGCAAACAGACATACCATAGTCAACATCATTTTCACATGTCTAGAAGTCATTTTTGTAGAGTGAAATATTGGCTTAGTGACTCCAATGCACCGTTCAACAGCCATCACACTGCCCAGGAAGAGTGGGCACAGACCAAAGAAAACCATGCAGATGCCAAAAACACTGCAAAGAATGTTGTACTGGTTAAATCGAATCCAGTCTTTATCCGACGCATACACAAACACTGCAATGGCTCCATTGATGAGGTGGCCGAAGAGATCTGTGACAACCAAGCCACTGGCAAGAAGCAAAAAAGAGGCTTTTGATTTCTGCCTAAATCTCTGGTATGCCTTCATGAGAATTGCTATTGCAAGACTGTTGGACAGAATTCCCACTGTCATGAAGATTATTGAAAAGAAAACTGAGATTTTTTTCTCCGTGTGGCAGGTTGTGTTTCTCAAGACTCCAAATCCAGCCAGCCCTGGTGATTTTGAACTGTTCATGGTTAGGAAAGCAGGTGCAGCCCTCAAAGCATTTCAGCAGTCTTGCAGTCAAGTGGCATCTGCAATATTAAAAACAAATATACACAACACTGTAAAAGGCATACCACTGTCCAAATGGCATTTCAAGCAGAAATTCCATAATATTAGTCTGTGGTACAAATCCAATTTTCTGGTTTTCTGTGTGATATGATATGGCATCACATTGTAAGCACATCAGTCACAGGGTAAAACAATTATCTGCATGCATTATAGAATGGAAATATAGCCTACAGGATCCTTAAGAGCCTCTGCATGTGTAAGATACACAAAATAACGTATGAAAGATATAATGCACATGTACATGCAGTAAGAGAAACGATACAAACCATTCTGGTGGTTAACCTACATTAAACAAACGTTTTTGCAACAAACTCCTACAATGACAGTATATGTCAGCCCAGCCACAGTAAAACGTGAAATATTCAAACTGAAGCACTTAGAGATTATAATCACGCTCCATTTCTCTTCTCACTGTTAAACATTCATTTTCAAAACAATGTCCTAACATCTTCCAAACAATTCTCCTCTCACAATTTCTCATTTCAAAGCTTTAACCTAACCAACACTTAAACCTTCGACTTCCCAGTGCCGTCGCTGAAGCTCAAACTTGATTTTTAGACGCTCCCTAATTCGGAAACCCATTCTACGAGTTGTTTTACACTTTATCTCCCATCTCTACTCCCAGGACATTTCTGCTGGCAAAAAAAAAAAAAGCCTCCCAGTCAGGGGGGAAAAAAAAAAAAAAAGGAACGGGGGGGGGGGGAAGAAAAAGAAAAAAAGAGAAAGAAAAAGACAGGCGTCAATAACCCGTACTACAAACTGCCGCTGAAGTCCCTCGGTTACTGAGCGACAGCGGGGAGCGGGCACGCCGGAGCCAGGGGCATCTCTGCCGGTCAGGAGCGCTCGACCGGCAAAGTCCCGGGAAACTCCTCAGGCGGAGCCCGGCACTGCACCGCACCTCCCCACCCACATGTCTCCTTACCCACATACCTCCCTGCCTCCCTACCCACCTTCCCCGCTGCCCACGCCGCCCAGCCCGACCCTCGCCGGTGCCGGGGCAGCGGCGGCCCCTCCGCCCTTAAGCGCTGCCGCGGCCGGGGGCGGGGCGGGCACAAGTGCCGCGGTGCGGGCCGGG
>VXAY01006446.1:2218555-2252680 GCA_013399855.1 Oxyruncus cristatus
CCAGCACCTCAGCCCCGTCCCGGCGCCCCCGCGCCCGGCCAGGCTGCGGGGCAGCCGCGGTCCGGCGCTGTGCCGGGAGCTGGAGCCCCTGCGCTCAGGTTACCCCGCGCTGCGGCCAGCGCGGAGCCTCCGCCGCGCTGTGCCGGGCTGCGGAGCGGTGTCCGGGACAGCCGGGGCGCAGAGCGGTGTCCGGGACAGCCGGGCTGCGGAGCGGTGTCCGGGACAGCCGGGGTACACAGGGGGGTCCGGGACAGCCGGGGCGCAGAGGGGTGTCCGGGACAGCCGGGGTACAGAGGGGGGTCCGGCCGGGACAGCCGGGGTACAGACGGGGGTCCGGCCGGGACAGCCGGGCTGCCCTGTCACAGCACGGCGACGGGGCCACCCCAGGCCGGCAGGGCGAGTGCCTGCCCACCATGCTGCAGCCACGGCGGTAGCAACTCGTGGGGCAACCAAGGGGTTGTCCTCAGCCATAGCCTCATCTCTTCCCTTTCCACGTGCTTCTTCCCAACTACCCTCTTCCCCAGCGCGCGGGGGGCTCGGGAAGGGGTAGCCCCCAGGAATGCTGTCCGGGATGTAGCTGGGCACATCACTAGACACACACCCCTTGCACCTGCCGGGTCGCGTCGAGCTAACAGTGTTCCTTGGACAGTTTCTCCACTGGAGAAATATGGTGAGAACACATCCAGATGAGGCGTTAGTGATATTATGGGTAAGGCTAGAGAGCCAAAGGTTCTTCCTTTCCCATCATGTACTTATGCTGTTACAACTTGAAGTTACAGATAACTTTTAAGTTCTTTCATCCATCAGTTTCTGGGACCACCAAATGAGCCTGAATGGGAATTTTTATGAAGAACTCTTCTATAAAAATAAGCCAAAATATAAAATTAAGGTCAAATTATAAAACCAACCTGCAAAATGTTACAAAATTTGTCCTGGGCAATAATGATGGAGAACTTATATTTATTTCCGCTGAGACACAGCCTTGAGTTGTACTATTCCTGGTGCCACAAGACAATTAATTAAAAATTAAAATTCTCAAACATACTACAGTTTTTGCTTACCTTCATACCTTGAATACTATGGGTGCAGTTTGCCACTCCCTCATCCACCAGTGAGGAAATACAGACCAGATAAATCCATTCTTTCAAATAGTACTTCAAGTCACACAGACAGTTAAAAGCCCCTCACAATGACCTTCTACCTCAAAATGCTTGTCAGATTTTGGCATTTTGTCATACAATGAGCAAAAATGCTCAATTTGGTCTGATTGAGACCTATAAATTCCCATAAATTCTTGTTTAAGACAACAATAATATATAAAAACATCTCAAAATACATTATTGCCCAAAATAGTTTATTTTATATTTCCCTGACCAGAAATAAATGGAGATCTCAAACTACAAACGGCTTGTTCCATGCCCTTCTTCCTTAGCCATTTCTTTACCCATCCCTCCTGAAATGGGGGGCAATTCCATTTGAAAAGAGGCAATGAAGTTGGTACTTGAAGACCCTGCCGTCTGGGAGGTAGAAGCTAAAACACCATTGTCAGGTAGATCAAGGCAAAGAGAAGAACAGAAAAACCTCAAGACAACTTTTTCAGAGTGCTTGTAAAAATGTAGTTAGGGTAGGAAGGGAAAGGCAGGCTTGTAGACTGCACCCTGAGTAAAGCAGTGGTCTGCCAAAAGCAGGGAGAGTAGCATTTCAATTGCTGCAGAGATAAAGAGGGAAAGTAAATACATAAACTTTCATCCCTTTTTTCAGACAAGAGGCATCAAAGGGTGCTCCTGTACAGGAGCTCGAAGAGCACGCGGTGCCACATCCCATTTCTGTGCTGTGAGCAGTGCAGCAGCACGGTAAGCATCGGCATAAAGCAGGATGGATATGTCTGGAGCTCAGCCCTGGACACGTTTGTGTGCTCCTGATACAAGAATAACTGAAAAAATGACTTCTGTGGGGTGGGGTGGTTTTGGAGAGTTATGGCTAATTAGGATGGTGATTTCAGAAGGTGTTGGAGGGGTGAAAACTGGCAGTGACACCAGCAGAACTAAATTTTTCACACTGACCAATGGTCAGCTCTGTTCATTTGCTATTACTGATGAAAACAGCAGGAGTGACCAAAATTGTCCCATCACAGCCTCTGCCATGGGTCCTGACTGGGGAGCCACTGCTTTCTCAGGGGGGAGCAGTCTTTTCACAGGTCATGCACCTGAGCAGGAGCTGTGGGAAGGGACAGGAGGGATTAGTGTCATCTTCATCAGGGCGGTGGCTCTTCCTCTCACAAACAGTTTTCCAATCAACCACGACGGAGCAGGGTTTGACTGAGCTCCTTACATGGCTGAAAACAAAAGCTGCAGGTGCACCTTAGGAGTATTTCTTGGAAGCTGTGTCGCTCTGGCTGTTCAAAGGCTGTGACAGGCTGAAGAACTGAGGTGGTGCCGTCGGCTTGGCTCACTGACTTCAGCACTTCTTAATGTGTTGGGGACCTTGTGTTGGTTGCAAAAACCTGGACACTCCGAGAATCAGGAAGATAAATATCCTTTTTTGCCCCAAGTTTCAACTTGAATGAAGGAATCAGCATTCCCTGCTGACATTCAATGGGTTTAAATTCAGCAGCAATAGTTTCACATATTTAGAGATAAAAAGATACAGAGATAAAAAGACATCTCATGTGCTGTGAAAATTGCAATCCACTCATTGGTTACCAAACTCTGAACAGTGGGAGAAAAATGTAAAAAAACCTTCTGGATGAGGAAGCATGTTGCTGGTTGGCAGATGAAGTGTACACTAATCAAATCCTCAAAGCCTCCTGTAACTAATCCAGAGCATACTCAACACTAATTTTGCACTAAAACCAGCTCCAAACAACCTTGCTGGAAATGAACAGGTAGACATTTCAGTAGTAACATCAAAGCTGGTAGAATGCAAAAAATAACAGTATCTCTTCCTCTTTTTTCATCTAGTCTTAAATTTCTTCTGCAGCCTTCAGTAACAGTTACTATATACTTTTATTATATTCCCAGTTCTTGCTGCAAAACATTGGAAACCTTTTCTTCTTTGTACATAATAACAGTAAGTTTCATCTTTCCATTTAGTGAAATAGCAGTGATATAGAAGTCTTTATATTTAGGAGACAAAAGTAGTAAATCAACATAACAATAGATGGAAATTATTAATACAGGATCAGATTTGGGGCACCTCAGTCAAATAAAACTGTCGGTGAAAATCCTTCAGTTAAATGCCACGTTGTTCAGCCCATAATTTTTTGAGACAAAAAAGACTTCTTGAGGTCACAGACATTGACAGTACCCACTCCCATGAAGGGTTAGAGTTACTGTCTCCCATTTCTTCAAAATTAGCAGTGCTTCAGCACTTCCTTCTCCTCTGGAATTGGTGTTGTTCCTGCCACCTCCAAGGAGCAACTTCTGTCAAAGATCCAACTACACAAGATGAATGAGCTACTCAAATGAAAAAGCAGATATCCAGGTGAAGGTAAGAAAGGAAATTTAGACTAGGTGGGATTTACGTCAGACAAAATTGCACATTTTTGATGCATACATGCTGATCTAAGTATTATATAGCTGGCAAATAAAAATAATGCAAATGATGATTTTCAAGAGGTCCATAACCAACGCTGAGAGGTTGGGCAGAGGCTTGCTCTGTTCTCAAGCTAGCAATAGGCAGACAGCAGAAACATGGAGATGAAAAATTATAATCTTGGAAAGTCTGAGTCACTCCTTAAGCATTATTACTACTTCTTGTATTTTTAGTGGTGTTATTTAGTATTCTCATTACGAAATGAGGAGTTATTTCCATGTCTTTTTTGAGGTTGTTAACTTGGTTTTACAGCAGATTTTCGGAGAGACTGTGATTCTAAATCACGTGTAAGTGAAGGACAATTTGCAGCCTCATTTCTTTAAAGAGTTAAGACTGATAAGGGCTAATTTTGCTTTAGAAGTTAATTACACCTCGTGTGTGGGAAATGTAATCACAAAATGTGGAAGGTGGTGACATATGTAGTAAAATGGCAGTAAGTGCACAGTAAAGGATGTCACAAAAGCTTAAGCTTTTCAAGGCTCATATAAATTTAGCAAATAAAGCTTGCTTACATAAATTTAGTGCATAAAGCTTGCTGTTGTATCCCCTTAAGGTCCTGGCTTGATAGTGTTAAGACAAAACAGTGAGTGTCTGCCCAAGCTGGGCAATAGGTTTTGTAAGAACACGTGCTCTGTCATACTGGGGTGCAGCTAGAGAGGGTAGATACCTGAAGCAAGTAATGGAAGTTGCAATATGTCTCCTCAAAGAGCTGGTCTCGGGATCCTGGATTTGCTTGATTCTTGAGGAGGGTGGATAAAATACTTGCTGTCTCCCGTCATATTCAAAATACACATGTTAAAATATGGTGAAACACTTCACATTAAAAAAAAATGCGGTTCAGCAGAATGCAGACAACTCATCCATGGCTTTGTCATTCCGATAACTGCCACTCTGACCTTCATACCTCACCATGAAGCAGTTCATAAAACAGTCACAAATTGTGGCATGAGTTGCCTAAATTGGGACCAGTGCCAATGCAGTTGAAGGAGGAAATTCCTAGGTAGTTAAATATAAATTAATGGTGTTTTGCAACAAGCCACGAACCAGTTCTGGAGGTTAAAAACACCCATGTGCCAGTAGGCATTCACTATCAGGGTAGAGTAAAACCAGGAAAGGTCATGAGGAATCGTAACAACAAACATGCATCCTTGTGCTGAGATTTCCACCTGCCGATGTCTAAAAAGGGACTGTTTGGTCTTACTGGAAGTACAGCTGTGAATAATGGTGTTTTATTTTCTAAACAACCCTATCAGCAAGGAAGTTAATTCTTTGTTTCTCGATAATAAGGCGTAGCTCCTAGCAAATGGCTGTAGACAGAACAAACGGGAAATACTCTCAATTTCCCTGGTGAAGTTTGGAGGAGGGGGTTGGGTGGGACACACAGGTTTGCTATAATTTGTGACATTCATATTTGCATTGTAGTTCTTTTCACTCGAAAGAGCAAAGAGAGATTTTTCTATTTTAATTGATCACTTCTCTATGGCGACCAGGGACAGGACCCGGGGAATGGCTGGAGCTGTGTCAGGGCAGGCTCAGGTTGGATCTCAGGGAAAGGTTCTTCCCCCAGAGGGTGGTTGGCACTGACCAGGCTCCCCAGGGCAGTGGGCACAGCCCCAAGGCTGCCAGAGCTCCAGGAGCGTTTGGATGATCCTCTGGGGCACAGGGGGTGACCTTTGGGGATGGTCCTGTGCAGGGCTCAGGGTTGGACTCAGTGATCCTTGTGGGTCCCTTCCAATTCAGCATATTCTGGGATTCTGTGATCTTGTTCTCTCAAGAGTCCAAGAAGTCTATTCAGAGGCATTCCTTTAACCAAGGAATTTGGCCATCAGGTGGCTGATGGCACTATTGAGAGCAAACAAACTGATTGTTTCTGAGGTACCAGCAGACCTGCAAAGCAATTCCTTCATAGGCAGACCACAAACATCAGCTAATCTGCTTGAACAGCTGAATTTGACTGAGTCATCATGGCCTGTTAGCAGAGGAAGAGGGAGCTCAAGCATCCATCATCCAGCTATCAGAGATGCAGACAAAACTTCCAAGTGGAAAAAAATTACTAAACCCAGAAGTTTCCAGTCTAATCCAGAATATTTGCAATATGCCAGGATATGCAATACAACCTCAACAACAAATTTGATTCTTTACTGTCTTATTCGCATTTGCTCTGAGCAATGTTTGCATAAGCATAAAAATTAAGATGCTGCTTATTGGTCAAGTGATTCATTAATGGATCATGCCACCCTATGCTAAATATTAGAAGTGGCTATTGAAACCTTTCATTACATCAGTTTATTGATTTGCATTTATTTCTGCTTAGAGATACACTTTCATGTTAATCACATACTGTTACCCTATCTGATTGCTTCAAACAGGGCAATCTATAGCAGAAGGAACTGCAGGACAATAATGTCCCTTCTTTCCCTTCATTTGTAAACCTCGGGTATATCTGGTACTTTACTGACGTATTTTTTTCTATGTGTCACTACAAGGCATACTTGGAAGATGTTAGGAACCTTCTTTGTGTGGTTTGGTTCTTTCTTACGTGCAGTTTTATGCACTGCTTTGTACCCCTTAGAAATGAGGGATGAGAAATAGAGTAATAGCAATGTGACCATACAGCAGGTCACTGAGGATGTTCTTCCTATGAACCAATAGATTTGAAAGCATTCCCATCAAAAATTCATAGGAAGCTTCATATAGTAGTTCTGTACCCGTTTGTCTGACTAATGAATAGCAGGGGAAACATTTTGTATAACGTAGTTTTTAAAGTTCCATGTGATATTTCAGAATCAAGGGTTGGCTCCTTTCTGGTTATGTAAGGTATCCATTCTTTGTGCGAGCATAGACCCAAATTTTTGAATGGCCAGAGGAGAAACACATCACCATTACTGATTGAATCTTGCCTGTTCAGGCTGGGGTAATTTGTAGTGAGTGGGCTTAATCAAGAGTGGAAGTACAGTTCTACACATAACAATAACAGTATAATTTTCTTTCATTTTAAATATGTGAGACAAAATGTTCTCTTTTATGACTCACCACTTCAGTATTTGAACATGTAAGAACAAAAAACCTACAAAATTATACTAAATGCTGAGCCATATTAACTCCTTTTCTCTCCTTCCATTCTCCAAAATGGAGACACTGAAAAACCAAGTCAGAAGACATCTTTCATCAAGTATTCTTTTCAATCATTCTACTCAAGTCAAATTAAATAAAGAAATCAGTTCCTTCAAATTGTCCTAACCTATTATATTTATGCCATAACGGGCAAAATGAGTCCATTATATGGATAAAACTCATTAAGGGTATGCCTGCTGTATGATTCCAAGTTATGTGGTATTATTTATTTGGGTTTTTTACTGGTACACATGTTTGAGGATTTAATATGTGAAGGCTTGAGAGATTAAACACTTCTGAAGACGGTTTTGAAACTAAAGGGTTGTACTGTTCTGTTGGCTGCAAACAGAATTTCCCCAAGCTCTTGAAAGAAATAGTTTGTTTAAAATCAATAACCCCTAGCTCACTGAGTTCATTACTGGTTCTAGTAGTCATGCTGTATTACCTCACCACTTATTTTCTGGCCTAGCCAACAGGTAAGAGATCTGTCCCTTCAGACTTCAGCAGTTTCACAAACATCAACCAAAAAAAAGAAAAAAAAAATCTTATTTTCTCAATGCTTCAATAAATAGTTACAGAATTAAAACAGCAATCAATGAATGCACTAGTTAGGATCGGCCGTTTTAAAGAGACATTCTTCATTTCTCGTTTCGATCGTGTGATTTCTGAACGCCTCTGTTTGGGAGGTATGGCCTGTGTGTTTTACTTGTGGCTCAAAGGAAGGGTGAGCTGCTGTTAAATGGAACAACTTTTAATTTATGTAACATGGTAATTGATATATGTTCTTGAGAAAGGTAACTCATGGAATTTGTTACTCCCCAGAAATCATAAAAGCAACCCTCGGCGAGTGTCATCTTCCGATATGCCATGAGGGGCCCTGACAGGCATTCCTTCCAGGAAATTAGGATGAAAGGTGATGCTTTGAGTTTCAGATGCATCTATTCCAAGAAAAAAAAGACATTTGAAACTGATAACTCAGTGAAGAAATGAAAAATATGATCCGTTGTTTCTTGTGAGCAGATACTGATGGGACAATCAAAGCTGTGACTAAGGGGAAATCTTCTTTCTGTTTAATAACCCATAATTAATGCTGCAGTTCACAAAATGTACATGCTCTTCCAGAGTCCAGTTCTGTTACAAAATTGCAGACAGATTAATATTAGTTGTTCCTGGCTATCAAAAGTATCAGGAAACAGAGCACAGCTGCTTTTAAAAGCACAAACAAAAGTATCTTTTTAACACAGAGCCCTTCTTCTATTCTATTGAAATATTCTATTCTATTCCACCCTATTCTAATATATAATGGGAAGTAGGCAGGTTCATTTTGCTTTTCTGGTGTTTTTTCCTCTGATTCTCCTCTTACAATTTTTCATATTCTTTAAGCATAAAATAAAATACCAATCCGAAGTCCATTAAAAAGCAGTAGGAACATTTGAAGTAACATCAGGAGGCTTTGGGTTACAAACAAACTAAATGCCAGCCGATTAGCTGAAAAAGCAGCCCTAGAATAGCCAACAATTACATTTCAGATAAACATTTCTCTCCCTGAGCCATGCCACCACAGCTAGAGATTGATAGGGATGTAGAAATATGTCATTGCTGCAGATAAATAATAAGGAAAGTTAGGCTTATCATCTAAAAGTGAGGAGAAGCAAATTTTTGTGATGCACCAAAGTAAACTAAATGAAAATAGAATAAATGCAACAGCGTGTCTAATTTTAGAACAAGCTTGATGTTTTTGCAGTATTATTTTTTTCCCAGAATCACTATTACCTTAAAGCAAAGCGTGAACTTTAGACTCAACAACAAACCACAGCCAGGAGCAGGAACTCAGCCTCAAGGTTTTCAGCTAAGTCAAAGTGTTTGAATTTCCTGGCAGAGGATAATTTTTTGATGAAGAAATAAATTCACCTTAATGAAAAGAAAGAGCACTCATTTATGATGTGGAGAGGTCTCTCTGGGGAGAGATTTAATTAAGAATGATCTAATTTTTTTTTTTATAAGTACTTTTCACAGTGTTGGCTTACCTGAAGTAATATCTGTTCTAAAGAAAGCTGGTAAACGAGTTTATATCCTTAATTAGAATATATCAGTGTGATAGGCAGCCTTGTAACTATTCACCTCTTACTAAATTAATACAATCTGTATAGATATTGCCTTAAGCCAAGCAGAAAAATTACCTATAAAATCTCAGTAAACCAGTTGCTCTTGATAAACAGCGGGATTTGATAAAGAGTGGGCTAATGAAAGGTAACAGTATTTTCAGGAACAGCATTAGTGGAGTTTCACTGGAGAGAAGAGGGAAGAGCAAGGAGCTGTTTGGACCAGAGCATCAAAGCCTGATGAAGGAAGAGAGCAAAGGGGAATTCACATTTAGTACACGGCAACTCGCTGATTTTCTTTGGCTTTGTTTCTGAGGGGCATCCAGAATTTCTAGGATGAAGGAAGTGTTCAGGTTTAGTAACGAACCTCTGCGTGGCCAGACTGACTGAGCAAGTTTCAGGTGCAAGGATTCAGTAATCAGAAGGGCCCATCTGCCTCCACAGGTACAGGAGCAGAGGAAAAACAGCTGCGAGTCACAGTTTTGCAACCACGATCTCCAGGTCCTGGTGCTTGATGAGAAAGTTTGGCTTCACATATTCAAAACAAAAGGTGTCATAAAGGTCTTTAGAGGCCACCCCACGTGCATTTGTATAGAGGTGTTAGAGCACAAGCACAGAAGGAGCGAGTCTGACTTCGGAGTTTTAAAGAATTAGTAACTCTTCAGCAGCCTGTGAGTCCATGAGTAACACTACAGGTTGTAAGAACATGAGAAGGAATTTTTATTTTCTTTAATCTTTAATTAGTAGCGAACAATTAATAGGATTTTAACATTCTGACTGCCTGGGGTCATAGCTAGTTAATAGTAAACCCAGAAATTACGTTTCAGGCTTCCACTTTCTAGCCTGGGGGAACTCTTAACCATGTCTGTCCACGCTCAGGTTCTCCTGGTCACCAGTTAGACAAAGTGGAAGGACAAGTTACTGAGTCTGGCGAAAACTGTAAATACCAAAACACAACTTTGGTTTTTGTTCTGTAATAGAGTTCAGGCTTTAACATCGTAAGAAAAAAAATATTAAAAATTGCTTAGACCAAGCAATACACCAAAGCCCCTCCCCTGGTTAGAAAACACATCTGAAAAATAGGGGTAGAAAATATATTACCTGCTTTAGTAAACTGTAAGGGGCTATTCCTCATGAAATATTACACCTGAATCAGCTCATACTACTTGCAATTATGCTGAAATATAGTTACTTCAAGCTCAAATTCATGCTAATACATATTTGTCCCACATGTATAATGTTGACAGGAGCACATCTGCCTCAGAAATTGAATTTCTGCCTTCTTTTTCCAGTAGGCCTGAATTTGTCTGAGTAATTCACTCAGGAAGGAATTAAAATTCTAACACAGCCTTAATTTTTCTACAACAAGCCACTGTTACAGCTGACATTTATATTTCATGCTCCTTGTTTTCTCATGCTTCACACAAAACCTTATCCGTGGACTGCAAGGATCCTAAACACTTGAATCGCATTCAGGATGTTGTGACTCTCTCAGCAGAGAGCCTGATTACACTTGGAAAAGAGTAATTCCAACAGGTCTGAGCAGCAGTAGCCTACATCTCATCCTATCCCCTCAAATTTTGATTAAAGGTCACCGAGTGCATGATCTTTGGTGTTCTGAATTGGTCATAAAATGAGCCCTCCCGGGGGTTCAGGGCTCAGCAGGCTGTAGGTTCTGCTGGCTCCCCCACGTCATCGTAACACCTGAACACTGGGGTCGGGACCTCCCGTCAGTAAACACAACACGGTGCCCGTGTGCTGCCTCTGAACCTTCTGCCAAAGGACCTGCCGGTGCTTTGGACCAGAAGTGTGGCTGGTTCTGCGCAGAAGTTACGGCCGGTGGGCACAGGCGAATGAGTGCAAACAGCTCCCGTGGCTCACACGACTCAGCCCTTTTTTCTGTATTTAAATGTGCAGATTGCCTCCTTGTGATGGCCTCAGCCATACTCACTGGGACAGCCTCGGAATAAATACTGCAATTCCCACTGAACGCAGTCCTCCACTTGATTATCTCTTTGTTACGGTACCAGACACGCTGTCCGTCTTCACCCAGTTCATTTTTTTCTTGAAAATTTTCTCCCCTGGATAACAGTAACAATCAAATGTTGAGGCATGAAAGGATTCCTGATTCCACCTCAGGGCTTATTTCAATGGATATTAGATGGTTCTCATCATCACCTGCCTACTAAAGTAATCAGTGCTACCACTGGATCTAGAATGGCTGGGTGAATCTTACGGAAATTAAATTATTGCTTTAAAATAATGTGTGTCTCTTAGTGATTGCCCATCCGAAGCTAAAAATGTTCTTTTTTTATTGAAACCTGTATAGTTTCTTGGATGATCAGAGAAATGGTACCTGTAAGAGCTACTATGGCCTGTCTTGGAATGTAGTTCGTTCTTCCATTAACTTTTCTGTCTCCTTAAGTGGTACCTAATTCTGCTAAGAGCTGATGAGAAGTTTGCCTTCTGTGAAATTATTTCTGATCAGGAAAATCTTAAAAAAAAAAAGGAGGAGTGAATAAAGTCTTTAAGAACAGCCTCAGTGGAGCCTCTTTTTCCATTACGGTTCTTTAGAGTCCAAAAGAATACACAACTACTGAGACAGCATCTTCAAACTGCCTCTCTTGTGGCGGGGATTACTTGGGAGTTTCTGTGGCAATCACTGATAGGTTCCTGATGTATTAATGGAGTTCTTCCAGGAGGGAATAATCCAAACAGACCATTCACTGCCTACCTGAAAACTGTGCACCAAAAAGTTCTGCAAAATTAAGCATGAGCTAGACCTCACTTTTACTATACTGGAGCAGAATCTCCAATTCTTCATCAGCATCACAGCACCAAGGAGAAGACACAAAATCTCCAAACCAGTCTTACCAGAAAATTTGAAAGCAGTCTCATTTTCAAAAGTGGCCAAGTAACCCACGGACCTGGCTGTCATCATAGTTGATAGTGATAAAGCAGTGAAATCCTGGAAACACTTGAAAAATAGCCAGTAATTTATCACCCCCATTCCAGGGAGATCAATCCTATCTATTTAGCAAACAGAGTCTGCAGTGTGTGCCCACATCCTCCCTATTCCCAACCCCAAGAACTCAAATTGCAGTACGTTGGATGGGAACTCACTGAGCTGAAGAGCACAGGGGAGATCACTGGTGGGAAGGCACTTTGTTGGCCAACCAAAATTGCAACTTTTTACTTCCAGCCCAACTTTTTTGGAGCCAGCATTGCTTTACAGGTTTCCCTGCCATACAGCAGAGCCCTTGTGTGAGCTGAGATTTGCTGCCACAACTGAAAACAGACTGTGAATTACAACACCAGCCTCTTGGTTGATAATTAATCTTTGCAATGAGCACCTGTTTTGACCTTGTCAAAAATATAGGGAAAGATCTGATAAAAGAAAAAAGGATTGAGACTGGACTGAGTCTTGGGGTGGGTTTTTTTCCACACCATTTCCAATCAGATATTAGAACTATCCCCTTTAAACACAGCAGAAGACTTGTCTTGACAGATGCAGCAGTGCTGTAAATTATTGGCAAGATTCGTATAAAACAAGATGATGGATAAAACTGAGAAACAATATTCTGGTGTTGGAGCCTATATTAGTCTTGGAGATTAATGATGCATGTCCAGAATTCTTATGCTTTGTTGAAGGGCTGAGAGAGAGAAACTGTGGGAGTACCAAAACTGTTGATAAGAAAACAGGGAAAACAGCTGGTCTAGAATAATCACCACTTACCTGCCAGAAGACAAAACAGTGTATTCCTTGGCACAATACATCATCCTGCCTTTCCTAAAGGATTTGTGAGAACAGCTTTCACATACTGTTGCCATCTGATATGTTCTGTTGAAATACAAAAAAAAAAAAAATAAAAAAATTATATGGAGTCAAAAGCCTGGCCAAGAAAAGAAAATCACTGCCAAAGAAAAGAGAAGAGGGAGTGAAGTGAAGAACAAGTGGATGCATTAATAGGACAGGAGGGAATCGTGTGGTGTCTAATTTAAGAGTAACAGATATCAGGAAGTATATAGAATTTTATTTTGGGGGGAGCATGGGGGTCAGTGAAGAAGAATATTGTGGGAAGGAACCTTACTACAGCTTCACTCTTCCCTACTCAGGCTCTCTAGCCCTAAAGGTGCTTATAAGCACCGTATCTCCCCTTCCTAATACAGACTTATAATGGCAAGATAAGTTCCAATGTTGAGTAGAAGGGAATGTGTGCATGTCTAAAAGAAGTTTTTGTATCTATATTTTCCTGATAGATGTTAAACAAACATTTAATGTTCTTCTGGGAAGCAAGAGAAATTCAGACATTCAAAGACACATGTTTTCATGGCTATAAAATAGCAGGAAAGGCCAGGGTGAAGTACTTCCAACTGTTTCTCCATTCCTAGATTTTGGCTGCTGAATAATATAGAAACCTGAGCAAGAAAATGTGTAAATCATTCAGATGAAGAGTTTTACCTTCCACTGTGGTCAGTTCATGAGCAGCCCTGCATTTGGACACGTGTCTGTGTGACTGCCACGGGACCCCCAGAAGACACATTCAGCTGTCTCATCATGCAAGCAGAGCTGGCTGAGCAGCTTTGCAGGCACGTTTGATCGAATCCATGGCTTTAGCTGCTGGCACTGGGAGCTTTCTGACGCTCATTTGAGGCACAGGCTGACAGTCAAGAGCCTTGGAAGTCGAAGACAGAACACCCATTGACTTCAGCAGGATTGTACTCAGCCAAATAAATGAATGGCTGTTCACTCACAGGCGAAACACAGACCAGTCTGCAGGTCTCTCACGAGAGCAAAAGCCGTGGAAGGAATAATGCTGGCAATATGTAGACCAAAATTTAGTGCAGCTCAGAAAATCTTCGCTTAAAAGTGAGGAAAAAGGCAGCAATTAATCTGATGATAACTGCAGTATACAAGTACCTCAGGAAAAAAGGAGGATCAGAACAGACTGTGTCTGTACAGTCACCAAAACCATACCCTGACTTATGTCCAGGAGCTGTTTGTCCTGGAGCCGAGCTGAGGAACCTCTGAAAACAAAGAGCATCACTGCGGTGTATTCAAGGTGTTAAGCCATACTTACAATCCAGTCAAAAATCCACAATACTCAGCATAAAGAGTTTTATTTAATTCAGTTTTAAAGCACAGTTTGTTTCCATATATGACTTGAGCAACATCCTTTGTGGATGACAGCAGCTAGGAGACACTTGGCTCTTGCAACAGTCTGATCTCTGTCAGTTTAAGAACATTGCACAAAAGGTTTTTTCTTTTTTCCTTTCTTTTTGTTTTTCTCCTTCTTAAGAAAGAACTGGGAAATGAGGGAAGTGAGTAAAATTTTGAACATTGGCAGATTGTTTGCTTCTATGTAAACAGCCTCGGGGGATTTGTTGAGACGCAGTATTCGAACAGGCGGATTCTATTTCATAATAAATGAGCTTTTAAATTATCCTGACATATTCAATCACACAAACAAGTTCTTCCCAACTGAGAAAAACTTCTCAGAGTTTTTTTCAAATCTTTTTCTTTACACCAGCAAATAACCTTACTCTTCTCCTCAGATAACTCTCACTTGCTTTTTTCCTGAATCTTGATCTCATTTTCATTTACATCACCAGCCAATCCTATCGCTGGGATTTCAAGATTTATAAACATTTCATGGTAATCTTGATAATGTATTTGTGATGGATTGGATCAAGTCCTAATGAAGGTTTGTTTTAAAGAAATGTAAACAAGAGAGACTTTTGCAATTTCTATTCTAATGCAATTTGGCAGCAGAGTCTCCTACAGAGAGGAAATGAGCTGTCCCATGGTTAGTGTACTGGTCTGGAACTCAGAAATTCCTGATTTAGTTCTCTCTTCTGCTGTGGACTTCCTGGATGACCTGAAATAAATCTTCTTTTGCCTCTGATCCTCACGTGTAAAACGAAGTAATACCTGTTTCCTGGTGAACAGATGAAGGAAAATGAAGCACAGCTGAAAAGAGCTCCGTGTTTATCCGCCCCGCTGAGCCGTTCCTGTTCAGGTTGTACATTTGCTCATGCTGTCACCCCACCTCTATCTGCAGTTTTCATGTGTGACCAAACTTTTAACAATTTAGAAAATGCCCTTCTTGTCCTTTTTTTCACCCTAGTAATCTCTTGTCATCTTTCCTCTGTTCTCTATAAATCCTGAACTTTTTCCCCACCTGTTGCATCCCCGAACCCAGAGCCATCATTGACACCCTGAGTTCCTGTACAAAGACAGGTAATTTTACAGTCCAATCAAGGCAAAGGAGTCACTCTGTTCTTCCTCATCAGCTTCTGGGAACTGTAACATATATAAGACAAAATTAAACGCTTTAAACCACTCTCCTAAATTCCACCTAACCTAACACACGTTTGACCCTGGATGCTGGAGCCAGGGTGCTCCTTCAGGGGCAGCCCTGGGCAGAGTACTTGGACATCTTCAGTTCACAGTGTGCCACGATAGAATGTAAGCCACAGAACTTTTGCCTTTAGAGCTGTTTCTTTTAAACACTATTATCCATATATATGCTATTAATAAATATCAAACATTTTATAACATTAAAAAATTACTATGAAGTGTCAACTTTAAGAGAAGATGGAAGAAATATCCAGTGTAACTTACACTTTCAGAAGTATTCTTTGAGAGAAATCAAAGGAACTTTGATAATTCAAACTCTTGAAAAACAGACTGTTGATTAAAAAAAAAAAAATTTCATTGTAACCACATGTAAGGCTGTTCTTTATAAACTCAGCTACTTTCAGTCTGAGATTACTAGGGTAATAAAACACAGATTCTCCAGCACCTATTTTGTAAAAACAAGAAAAAACACCAAACCAAAAACTAATGGAAATCCAGACTTGAGAGACACATATTTTGTTCTGTTCTAGACTTTGATCCATGTCCATGTATCCATGTCCAGTTTTTTTGGGGTGTTTGTTGCATTCCTAATCCCAGCTTCAAAGTGTCTGTTAGATCTGTTGGCCAAGTATGTATCAAAGTCTGTACTGATGGTTGCTGCCAGTGGAGCTCAGAACTACAGCAGAAAGTCATGACTCAGACCAATGGTTAATATTTCAACCATAAAATACTGGATTGGAAATGATTTTAAATATCATCTGCTCCAACCTTTCTTGGCAAAAACACAGTGTAGACAAGATGGCCCAGCACCCTCTCCAGCTTTGTCTTGAACTGTCCAAATTTAATTAAAAGTTCTAGGTAATCATTTATATTGCTTGTCCTTTAAGCTATTGCCTGGTTTACACAACAGATACTTGGACAAACTGTGAAGATAGAAATTTATACTGTTTCCTGTTTTGTGCACTAACAGTAAAACCCACTCACAAGATGGAATACTTATGACAGAATAGTCAGATTATTCTCTTGACTTTTATGAAAAATAATACTGGAGCACTTTAAGAAAAGACACTCTAAGTATAGTGGGAAAAAAGAATCCTGTATTTATTCTCACTCTATCACTTTTGGCCAACTAGTTACGATTTCACTTTTGTTTAACAGTGAAAACAGGAAATAAAGCAGAGATTGATGGACTTCACTGAGCTATTGTACCATGACTATAGGGAAAAAAAAAATAAACTAATCCTGTAATTTAATTTGGGGGTTTAAAGTTTGGGAAATAGGACTGAGGAAATTATAAGTAAAAGGTGATGAGTTGGTATGACTGTATTGCCTTGCTAATGTATACTAATCCTAATCTGATCACCTGGAGAGAAGAGAACAGTCCAATCCTTGCTGTGAAAATAACAATAAAGCTTTTAGGTAGCACTAATACTAGTGAAGATTATTGGCAACTGAAGACCAGAGGGCAATAATCAAATGGAGGCCATTATGCTGCTCTCATATCCCAAATCTTGTTGGCATTCTTACAATTTTGAGATCCAGGGAGGGAGGAAACGCCACAACTTCACAAATAACTGACCCAGCTTTTTCCCAGTCATTCCTTTTCACTGACTCTCCTTACACAGTGATATCTCATCTACCAAGAATTGGAGAAAGGAATATATATAGTGCATGTAGAGTGAGGTATGTGACATTTGGTGACTCAGCTTTTTTCTTTTCCCTTTTCTCTTCTTTTCTCTTCTCTTCTCTTCTCTCTTCTCTTCTCTCTTCTCTTCTCTCTTCTCTTCTCTCTTCTCTTCTCTCTTCTCTTCTCTCTTCTCTTCTCTCTTCTCTTCTCTCTTCTCTTCTCTCTTCTCTTCTCTCTTCTCTTCTCTCTTCTCTTCTCTCTTCTCTTCTCTCTTCTCTTCTCTCTTCTCTTCTCTCTTCTCTTCTCTCTTCTCTTCTCTCTTCTCTTCTCTCTTCTCTTCTCTCTTCTCTTCTCTCTTCTCTTCTCTCTTCTCTTCTCTCTTCTCTTCTCTCTTCTCTTCTCTCTTCTCTTCTCTCTTCTCTTCTCTCTTCTCTTCTCTCTTCTCTTCTCTCTTCTCTTCTCTCTTCTCTTCTCTCTTCTCTTCTCTCTTCTCTTCTCTCTTCTCTTCTCTCTTCTCTTCTCTCTTCTCTTCTCTCTTCTCTTCTCTCTTCTCTTCTCTCTTCTCTTCTCTCTTCTCTTCTCTCTTCTCTTCTCTCTTCTCTTCTCTCTTCTCTTCTCTCTTCTCTTCTCTCTTCTCTTCTCTCTTCTCTTCTCTCTTCTCTTCTCTCTTCTCTTCTCTCTTCTCTTCTCTCTTCTCTTCTCTTCTCTTCTTTTCTCTTCTTTCCTTTTTTTTTTTTTTAATGAAAGCTTCCCCAGAAAGTGCAGCTACTGCCTTCCTCCCTGTTCTCCACAGGATTTGGTGTTGTGTTCTTTCAGTGACATTCCAAGGTCTCCCTTCTGTGAAGAAAACCTCCGTGTGATCTGACACTTTGAACTTGGACATAAGTGGGTCTGACGGGAAGTTGTGCAAAGGGTAATTGAGACTGTCAGGGTTTTCAGTGTAGCCTTTTCAAAAGATATGCTGCATCCAGTAAAAAAAAAAAAAAAATCTATAAAATAATAATATTAATAATATTGATCCTTTACCAAAACATCACCTTCTAACTTTACTTCACGTTCTTCATATGAGCTAGTCTTGGGAAGTATGTTTCACTTAATCAAAGCTGGATAACTAGTTGCTTTAACATTCTTCCAATGACTACAATGCAAGGTAACAGTAGTTGTATATACTGAATTCAGTGGTCAATATATCAAGTGACTGCTGGAGATAGAAGAGTGCTTGAAGAGGAGGAGAAAGAAGAGAGGATGAGTACATTCACAATCAGCACCTAAGCACGCTCTTCCATCTCTCCAATGCCACAGCAGATACAGCGAATTACAGTTATTTAACTTGTGCTTGGACAATGAAGAATGGATTTCTTTTTAATTCCTGTTTTCCATGTGAGACTCAACCACTTCTGAAGTGAATGCACCGTAAGGGGCAGCAGAAACCACAGCCTCTGCTTGGCTCTCCAGGAGAGGTGACGTGGGTTTTCCATCACGCGTCTGACTCTCCTGTGCAACAAGACACACCAAAACTCTCATTCATCTCTCTAAACCATATTTGTGTTGGACAGTTTCTAACGGCATTATTTCCATTCCTGTTCCCTACTACAGTATTGTAAGACAAGCATGAAAACTTATTTGTCCTTCTTTCACTCTTTTTCTCCTTTCTCCACGTTGCATTTTACCCCCACTAGAGATGTGCCTGATCTGGAAAGTGCAGTTGAAGATGGTGAAGCTCACACTGGCTGGAAGTTGTAACTCTGGTGCTGGCTTAAAATATGAAGCTCTGGTCTGAAAAAACACTGACTTTTAACAAGTTTAAAACCTGTCATAATGTCCTGATCCAAACCTGCTGCTCACATTATTTAGTGACAAGTGGACACTATCCTGAAACAGAGTGTGTGCACCAGCTAAAAAAAGCCTGGGTTCAATGTCCAGAGCTGACCTTCTAGTTCTATTTCTATACACAATCAAAGGAAGCTGTGAATCCCAAAATAATATCAACTTAAAAGAGATTCCAGTATGAATTCAGTTTGAATTCAATGTGTCAGAAAGAAAGAAAGAAATAGAGCTAAAACAGCAAAATACCCTCTCTTCTCTATCCTGGTTGGTCCTCTGAGCCTGTTTTGATTTTGATCACGTTTCACATTGATTTTCACGTTCAAATAAAGGCACAATCCTACTGAGCTCCTCTGCAGCTGATGTAAAACACAAACCATGTAAATAATTGATTTCTTCTTTTTTTTTTTTTGGTTCAGTAGCCAACAGAAAAAAAAAAAAAAATCCCACAAGTTAGTGGTTATTGTTTTGGGTCTGTCCCAAACTGAAATGTTTCCACATACTCAGCCAATTAAGACAGATCGTTTGAGATTAAACAAAACATTTCATTCAAGCAGAAATAAATCAGACATACTTCATAATGCCAGCAGGCCGGAGTCAGAAAACAGCCAAGGAAAAGAAAAACCCTGTGTACCAAAGGTGGTGACCCTGTGGCTCTCGGGTTGCAGAGGACCTGCAGGCATTCCAAGGAGCATTCCCGTGCCGGGAAGCAGGGCTGGTTTTTGTGGGAACATGCTGGCCGTGTCCTTGGAACTCTTCTCTGGAAGGAAGGAGCCAGCTGTGTCCAGCACTGCTCGCCTGGATCAGTGACAAGTGACATGTTCAGCCTAGGGGACTGCTCTCAGCTCCTGAACTTCTTTCAGTCTCCTCTCCTCAGCTTTTGAGTTGCACTGGTTTGCTCCTTGATCACATGAAATAAGGAACATCACCTTTCCCTATGGAAAAATCATCCAAAACGTGGGTCACTGGAGCGTTAACACTGCCCTGCTCGCTCCAAGAGGGAATTTCCCTCTGGGTCTTCATCCCACAGGCAGACCAGAGCAGGACATCACGAGAACAAACCCTGTTCAGCATATGTCCTACAACATATTTTTCTTCATCTCATATTGCCTGAAACAGCATATTTTGAGAACTAAATCGTTCACCAGAAAAAGTTAATCGAAGATAGTAAATTGAAGTTCACATACATCTTTAATTCTGTTGGGGTTTAATGTAGACCAATGTGATAGTCCAGATTTCCTCAGAAGTTATTTAGATTTCTAAATAATTGTTTTGCTTTTTGCTTTTTTTTGAAAAAAAATCTGGATGTTCATGTTGAAACTCTTCCTGAAAAAATGAAGTTAAATAATCTTTAAGCTTTAGGATACCCATGAGACTGATCCTCTTCCTATACAGCCTTTTCTTGAGAAGAGAAGCCTTGAATTTCAACATATAAATTAATTGCCACATAGACAAAAAGTAAACATAGTTATTAGGACCAGTAATGGAACCGTCACCCACACAGAGGATACATGTATGAGCCACCAAAAAAAAGAAAAAGGTTACTACATCTGTTTTTTCAACATAATAAAGGACACCATTCTTTACTGGTCACTCCTTTTAAAAGTACTTTTGACAGCCAAGTTTTGTGAAACTGTTGCATTTAATAAAAACAGGGGAAATTGCCTGTTCAAAGTCCCCTTCACGCTTGGAGCGCAATGCAGATGTTTAACTCACCGCAAGCATCGATATTTTGTTTATTTAAGGCAGAGGCTGAGGAATCCCTGAGCCTCTTCTCGAGTCACCCTTTGCACGCTGCTCTCTGAGGCTGCTCCCGCTCGTGTCAAACCCTCCTGCCCCGTAAATTCGGCTCAACGCTCCCTGCACGGCAGGGATGGAGAGGAGGACTGGGAAGCTGCAGGCCTGTAACAAAGCAAGGTGTGCCCTCACAGCCACGGATAGCAGCTGCCTGGAAAAAAAAACAAACAAAAAACAGCAGGGATGTGAAGGAAAGAACCCCAATTTCTGCAAGAGGTTAAACAGAATCAACTCGTGTTTCCCCTTCTGAAGTAAAATTCAGGAGCAATTCAGAGTTGTATAATTAGAATTATCTAACAGCAGGGTAAGTCAAAAGGCACAAAGGAAAGGTGAAGGTTTTAAACATCGGGCTGGTTTTCCATTACATTTCAGCTATTTTGACCCTTTTCTCCTACAGCTTTTCCCTTAAAACCTTCTGTAGCAAAAAGCAAGTCCTACTCACCCTGCCTCCTTTGGACAAACTGCTTCTGTTCAGGAGACAAAATTATATGGGTCATATATCATTCAATGGCAAACTTGAGCCTGGCACCTTGAGCTACCAAAAATAAATACTAAGTCAAAGGAAAATGTCAGTGGGACTTTCACAATTTAAAATTAATGACGGCCCCTGATCAGGACAGCCTTCAACTGCCCAAAGTGTATCACACTGGTTGAATGTCAGGGCGTTAGTCCTGCTGAAACATCTGAAAAACATTACCAGGGTGATAATGCACCTTCACAAGGGTGAAGATCAGTCGCCAGGACTGTGTTCCTGATTCATATTCACCCTACGAAGGAGAAACCTCACTCAGCTACAGCAGCAAGCGAACGCACCCTGGAACACTGCAAGCTTTTGTGTTTGCTGCGCACATAATGGAAATGTTGCCTAAGAGTTGTTGAGCAACCTCCTGTAAGGAAATTTGTGATTATGAGAAACCTTTTCCTAAGGGATTTTCTGTTTTGGAAGATGTTATGGGCTATGATTTGTGAGGTGTTTGAACTCGAAAATGCTTGGGGGTGGGGGTAAAGGCTTCTTTGTTGAAGTGCTTGGTTATTTGAGGTTCTGTTGGTTGGGAATTTGGCTGCACTGTAAGCCCAATAAACAGTTAATTCCCCACTTTCCCCCCCAAATTCTCTTTGTAGCTTCTGTTTTGTTATCACCCCCCTGACTGCACTGATAATCCAAACCCAGCACAAGGTGCACATTAGTACATTGCACAATTTCAGGCCCTTTTGGCATGGCCCCAGACAGCAGCTGATTCAGACACAGATGCAGTCACTGGGAGCCTTTTCCCTGACCTCACAGGGCTTTGGGGAGGCCTGAGAAGACCATTTCATTAATCTTGTGAACGTCCCCAGGGAAGCTGAAGCACACAGATTGTAAGATCCCACACCAGAAATAACGACAGGTTCACTGCTAAAGGGTGAGGAAACGCCTCAGACAGACTTTCTGGTTCCCCCTCCAGTTTTGGGAAGCTAATTCTTTTGGGAGGGGAATCTGCTTGGATCTTTTTGTCACTATAGGGTGAAGTCCCATCTGGGAATTGTCCAGCATGAAAGTGTTTCAGTGAAGAGATTTCTCCTTGGTCTGACAAGTGCCTCGTCTCAATGTGGTTTGTTCTCTGCTCTTTCTTACATTTATACAAAAAACTGCCAAGTCTTCTTTACCTCTCAAATTGTTTTGATCGCTTCCTTTCCAATAGGAAATAGGATCTATAGCATCTTTCCCTTCTCATAACACAGAGGAACTCATAAAACAGTAAATAAACTGTCTCTTGTCTACTCGTTAGAAAAAACACGTTGGACTGCTGCCACCTTTTGGTTACGCTCTGAGATAATTGCTGTCAATTAGAAGTTGTTTGCTAAACCAAACACAGGAATAAAGTATTCTAAAGACATTTATGAGTTTGTGGTAAGAAAGGGAATTCTCTAGATAAATACAGATCCAGGAACATTTTCTCTGTCGTCACTAAAGTTCCAGAAGCAACTTTAGTGTATTTGCACAAGGATCTCTGGGAAGGCCTGCTTGAGGCAACAGAATTTTGGGACACTTGAAAACATTACACTTAGAATTTTATTTCATTACGGACTCATCACTGGATAACTTGTGATCCTTACTTTTGCATTTCACTCTTCACTTTTTAAAATTATTTCACCACTTCCATGAACATACAGTTGTATTTTCTGAAGTTGTTACCTATCTGTCCTTACGGTGTTTGGGATTTAATACTCCCTCAGAAACCCGAATTATCAGAAGCCTTGAATGCTGACTTCTCTGATCTATCCAAATTAAATGGCAACACGTGGGCACAGTTAGGGACTAGAGAGAGAGTAAGCACATGCTCCCCATTGGTTTTGCTTTTACGTCAGCTGATGAGCAATGACTAAAACTGCAGATTTCTAGCACTGCTCCAGCTTTCTCAGACCGTAAATACATTCACAGCTGTTTCATTTAGGAGACCAGGACACAATGAATGCAAGGAATACAGCTAACAAACAATTTAGCAGCTGAATGTCAGGCGAGCTGAGTAGCTCAGAACTTACCGTGCCAGCTGGAGTGTTTCACAAAGTGTTCAGGAAGATGTACACAAAACTGGTTTTCTTAATTTCATTGAAAAATCAAGATGAGAGCCTCCTACTTCTTGGCAGTTGTTTGATAAACAGCAGAACAGATTTAAAAAACCCCCATACTGCAATGAAGCTGTGGTTTCTTGAGATTCCGTGATAATTCCTCTAGTCAGCACTGTCTGCAGCTGGAATTTCACAGTGTACGGGTAGAACATATATTTTCATGCTCAAGTTGCAGAATATTTCCCACTTAGCCTTCAGCAATGTATAGTCCACCACACACCCAGCAGGTAGCTCTGATTAACCCAGAAATACATGTGTATGTGGTACCTGGACCCTAAGCAGTCAGCTAAGATAGTGATGGCCCAGTTAAATGTAGGCACTTGTGGCCACCTCATACACCTTTTGCACCCAGAATCAGCAGGACAGGTAAGTCAACACCATTCAGTGCATAAAACCACTTATATCATTGTGGAGCTGTTCAAAAGAACGGATCAATGCCAAAAGTATTTCAAAGCTCCCTTTGTAGTGTGCCTGCAATACGATGGAGTCAGTTTTCTCACTGTTACCAAATATTTATGTTAAGTTGGTGCCCAAAGGTACTGCTCTAATCAGCAGCAGAGATGCTTGTGTTTGGCAGTGCATAAACAGAGGTTACCTCTATCCTGCCAGGCCTACAGTGCATTCAGGACTTTTTTATTTAATTCATGAAGCTGCAAAATGCAGTATATTAACTGAGCCCTTATGTTGCTGCTGGGGAACCTGTTGCACACAGGTTTGTCAGAAATGACAAACAGTGCTACAGTCAGTGGTGCACAAGCACAAATAAAATGGCTGTATCAGTGGAAAAGCATCTGGATACCAAAAGGAGCAAAGGTACCGAGAATAACTGTAATTATTAGGGGGTAATAGGCAAGGAAATATTCTGCACAGACATAAAAAGTCTCCTCTATCAGTGATTAATTCTCTTCCATCTATCTGGAAGCTTTCCCAAAACCGACATTTAATTTCAATACTCAGAAACTATGTTTCTTTCCGGGTAATTACTTTCTCTAGTAATAAATTTAACAGTAATAAAGTTAAACACAGCAAAAACCTTTAAATACTGCAAAAAGTTAGGAGGAAACAGGCTTTCATATATGGCTCTAGATACAATGGCCTGCTCTATCCCAATCTGTGTGGAGATGCAGAACTCACTCAAGGACAGGTGTTGCCCAAAAAATGCCAGCATGTCTTTAGGAAGACACAGACCGAAAATATTTCCAATATATGTTACAGTCCTCTAATGTGTCAGTTGTACTTATTTCAGTATATGCAAACTCAGGTATTTAAAATACATCATCTACCTGACCCATTTGATGTCTCCACCAATTATATGTGCAACATACCCCAGACAGACCATGGATGCTGATGACACCCAAACAGCAGAGAACTCCAGATCCAGTTGTTTGAGCCCAGCAGTGACAACCAGCTGTTCAGAAAACAACATCTTTGCCCTTTTGAACTGTAGAATGATCAAGGACATGAGATAAACATATTTGCAGTGGGGTTTTCGGTGTCACTCCTCAGGGTACAATTGTGGTTTATAGAGTTGAACAAAGTTCTACCAGTGGAAGAACAGGATTCTGCCATGGCAGCTTGGGATGCTCCAAAGGAATAAACAGTCCACACTCGCTGACAAGCTGTGAAATGCAGCACATCACACTGAAAAAGCAGAAAGCAGACCTGCTCTTAATTTCAAACTTAAAGAAGGAGGAGTTGAGTTCATCTCAATATCGAATGAAGGCTTTAATGATGATTTTCCTCTTTAATTTCAAGGCTCCAGGGAAGACTTCTATGAATTTTCATGTAAACCAGAAGAAGCGTTTCGATATCCAAGTGGCACTTAATTTGAAGCATTATCCAATTTAAAGTGTTACTCAGCCAGCACTGCAGAGATTACATTGACTTTAATATACCAGTGTGTGTGAATTTACCAGATTGTGTTTGGGTTTCCTCGCAGTGCACACCCACAAGGCTCGCCGGCCACAGCTGATGTGAGGGAGGGACTGTGCCTTCAGCATGGAAATAAGGTTGCTGTATGTTAAGAATCTACTAGAAATTAAACAGTCTATAATACAACTTTCACTACTTCAGACTGTTCAAGGGTTGCCTGCAACTTTTCCATAGGTCTATGATCAGCCCCTGAGCCGACAACACAGAATGGCTTTGTGGCACGTCTCTGAAGGCAGCAGACTTAACCACTTTGTTTCTGGTAATCACAGCTGACATTGATGGCATTACTGCTGAGGGAGAGCCACCCAAACACACAGCTGCAGGAAATGCTGAACACAGCTTGGGCTGGAATGGGGAGAACAAAAGAGCCATTTGCCGCTCTGAAATCTTTAATGTGGTCTACAGCCTGATTTCAAGCAGTGGCTTCATTCCTCTCCCTTGACCCACAGACCCCAGACTGAGAAGAGGAAAAACGTGGTTTAGGGCAAATTATTTTTGTTGTTTATTGCGGTAGCTACCTGTTACTCCCCTTGGGAGAACCTGTCAACTTTCCAGACCTCAGTGGTACCAAAGGACCGACGGGGGCTCCCAAGCATGTCTCGGAACTGTAAAAAACAAACAAACCTGAAAGGTGTGTCTGGTCTCAGATAATAGAAAAATGACAGAAAATGGAGCTTGGGAGGACCACAGGCAGCTCCATAATGACTCAGCACAAATAGCTGCATCCTAAAGATACCCCAGTCATGACCTAATTAGTTCTGAGCTTGCTAATTCTAAGATACTTCAAACTGAATTATTGAGCTCTAAAGAGCAGAATTGTATCCTATCTCCACCAAGCAGTTCTCTTTTTTTCAAACCTCCAGCTTTGAAAAGGCCTGCCAACCTCTGGAAACCAGTTATATCAGAAAAAAGGTAGGAATGATCCCCCCAGGAGTGCTGGTGAGCACAGTATGCAGCCCTTTCACAGAGTCAGGGTTGGTCCTTGCATCAACTTGAGTAAACAAGAGGGGTTTTTAACGTAATCATGTAAGCAATCTATACTGACAAATTCAAAACATCACAGAGAATGCCACAGTAATCTAAAGGATGCCATTAATATGGCACTACAAGAGTACAAGAAAAGGAAAAAAAAATGAAGAAATACAACTGCAAAAAAAACCCAACAAAGAAATGCAGGAGAAAATTACTGTCAGAAGATGAAGCATTTTGTATTAACAGATCATATTTTTTTCCCACTTGCTTCTGACCAAAGCAAGGCCTTCTGTGCTCTTTCCCAGTGGTGCCTGCAGAACTGTGATGTGTTTGCCAGAGTCAGGCTCCTTGGAGCTCTGCAGTATCTTGGGTGGGAACACAGCACAGCAAAAGGCAGAAGGGGGTCACAGGGACGGACCCAGCCCCCAGTCCCACAGCACTCCAGGGCCTCTCAGCAACCCCAGGCTGGGCCTTCGTCTCAGCCCAGAGGCTGCCGCAGCCTCTGGAGCAGGACACACACGGTCAGCAACACCACGGTTCTGTCACCACAGCGGAGGATTGTCCCACCTCTTCCAAGAGCACTTGTGGGAGCGCGGCTGCCTCTGGCGGGGCGGTGACAGAGCTCACTGGTAACGCACCGTGCGAGGGAACCGCTCTGCAAACAGAACGTTGCACAACAGCATTCCTCTCCAGTGGTACTGATTGGATGCCAATTATGTATCATTAATATTGTGTTTGGATGGTAAATCGGGCAGACTCCACTAAAATAACACAGCTTGTTTTACTAAGCCTTTGTGTAAATAGAACTATTGTACTGTTCATACTCCATACTTATTGCTTCTCCCTATGGGCCAGATTCTGCTTTTCCTCTACTCAGTAGAAACCAATTTCATAAGTTTTTCATTAGTTTCACAATGTACATTTCACAACGTGCAATAGTCACAAATTTGACCTTTCTCCAGCCATTTTCTCCAAAACGTCTCTCATTCTCTGAGAGATACAACCATTTGGTCATCACTTTCCTTTAAGGCAGAATAGCAAAGATAGAGGTCATATATAATTTACTTCCAAATGTACAAAATCCTTCCCCAACTCCTAAATCTAATGCCAGGACACATCAAGGATCCAAAAGGATGAGTGATGCTGGTGTGGTCTATCAAGGAGCAAATGGAGTCTAAAGCCAGTGCAAGCTGTAGATATATGATATACCAACCAACTTCGTAGCTGAACAATTAGACACCAATGGAAAACGAAATCCAAATAAATTTAAATTGGGAAGTCACTCACTAGGCACTATTATCAAACCACAAGGTTTCTCATACATTGCTAAAAAATCAACCTGCATGGAAATCGAATGTCTGTGCTGACCACTTACTCCAAATCTTGGCTGAGACATGAGCACGGCTGGCTTTTTGGAGAACAGACCGTTATTTCCACAGGTCAGTGGGTTGGATCAGCCAACTAGCACAGAACACATCTGTTGACCAGGAAACCTGTGGGAAATGACATGCTTTATGTGGAGTGGAAAAAGTCCTGTCAGAAATGGACTAGTAAAGAGAATGAAGAGAACAGCCTAAATGCTGTAAAGTCAGAAGTTTTTAATGTTGTTTAACTTGTTTCAATATGGCTTTTTGTATGTTTTTTGCTAAGTCACAGCTTCTTCTTCCCAAAATGCTTTTAGGAAACTGTTATCTCTACTTAGGAATGTGCTGGGAAGATATCTAGAAGTTTTCTTATTGGCCTTTATTAACCCTTTCCTATTGGATGTTAACCCTTACTTGTTATTGGTGGATTCTGTAAACTTTCAGGAGTTTCTATTGGTGTTTTTCTGATCCCCCTGAAGCCTATAAATGACCCCCTCCCCACAATAAATCTCTCTCTTGCTCGCCTCTCTCCTCTGGTCTGTGTGGGTCTGTGCTGGGCTCCCTGGGGCCAGGCGAAAGGGGGGCAGGGGGGAGCATTTCACCCACCAGGTGATGAGCTGATCACTCAAACCTGGGGTGCCCCTTATACCCAAATCACCACCGCAGAAACCTACCAGTGCAGACATCAGTAAGTAGAGCCAACAGACAGTTGAGAAAGTGTGCATTACCCTTGCAGAATTCCGAAAAGGAACAAGGAACACAGTGTAAAGAAATCCAATATCGACTGACTCCGATGGCATCGTTCTCACACTCAATAACCGTGAAGAACTGGCAAGAGCAAGTATTTCAAAAACATGCGTTGAACAGACACAGGGGAAATAAACAAACACCGGAGAAACAGTTTGTGATTGTCTCACAGCTCCCAGAGCGTTACTGAACATGCACCCACCTGGTGATTTGGTAACTGCTCATTCCTGTACGCTGTTGTGGCAGTGGGTGATTAACTTCCCACCGCGTGGGCACTGCTTTCCAAAGGGAAACTTTGCTTTCGGGACTTGGATGGTGGAAATGATGGAGACTGACCACACAGCAAGGTCCTTCAGCACAAGCATGACCTCGAAATTGGGAACCAAGGGACAGCTCTTGGGAATGACTGGGACTTGGCAAGAGTAGTATTTTTAGCTCTGATATAAAATTAGACCCCAGAAAAAATGATGAAATAGAGTAATAGAGAGAAGTTAAATTTAAATGCATCTAAAAAGAAGAAATTTTTAGCCCTCATTTATGGCTACTGGAGGGCAAAGCATAGGGTACCTTGGTACATACTACAGAACAATTTTTGCCTGTAAATACTCAGCTATATGCAACTGGAATTACATTTCCTTCCTGACACACCATCCTGAGCATCACCCCAAGTAGATATAAAAAAAAAATCTTCTATCTAAAGTTTAGTCAAAAGTGTGCTACATTTGTCTCCTCTATGCTGTATGACAGAATTTATTCCAGGAGCCTACAGAGCACTGGAGAAGTCTGTCCTTTAAATATGTTTTAATTTTGTTTGATAGACATAATCCTCCAGCACTGTTGTGTTCTAATGCACAAATGCAAGTAGTGAAGCAGCTCTTTTCATTAGGAAACATGGCAAAAAATTCAGCTGAAAAAAATTAGACAGCATAGTCAAAACCCATATTCAAAGGCCAAATAAAACCAAGGAATGGAAAAGGTTAAAATGAAGTTAAAATCTAGCAGGAAAATTCAGCATCTCCACCTTTAGGACATGTGTTAAATATATATGAAATTCATATGCAATTTTTAAATTTTTAAATTTTTTACTTAACCGTATGTGGGATTTATTTTTCTATTTTTTTTTTTTTTATTTTAAATTATTTTTTTAGAGTAGCAGCATTTGTAAGCAAAATCCCAGACTCAGCAAAAACATCCATCTGGATCCCACGCTGCACAAGGATGGATGTTCATGGTTGGGAAGGTTTGCACAGAACAGAAGACTGTGCCAGATAGCAGCTGTATCCGTGAACTGGCCTTCTCAAATTGGACATTTGCTTCTAATCACAATTGCCAAGCTGTAATAAAAAGAGGGAAATAAGAGCTTTTAAACAGTGCAGTATCGCCATGCAAAAATGTTCTTTCAGCCATAGAACCTTGCCTTCAAATCCTCCCAGGTAAGGAAAAGGAGCAAAGACACCTCTAAAGAGAAAAACTCTTTTCTAGCTGCCTCTCAGAGTAACAGTTTAATTTTTCTACCATGCAAATAATTTTTAAATTCATGCCTCTGTTTCCCAACTTGTAACATTCTCACATACCATTTGGGGGTATTTGTTATCTCTGTGCTCTCATGTACTGAAAAGTTTAGAGCTGGACTCGAACAACAGAGGAAAAGTGCAAGAGCAACAAGCTCCATCCATACCCGGCAAGAACAGGACGCAGCAGTGAATGGAGCTCTTTCATGGCCATGAAGAAATATGGATCAATTAAAAGGAAACGGTAACTTCAAACTGAGCTACGCTTTTCCTTTGCACCTCTCCTGCAATGAAAAGAACAAGTGCAGCTTGGGACTTTGACATTCTGTCACCCTCTAGGAAGAAAACAACAAAAAAAAAAGGCACAAAATTATGTAAAAGGAATTCAAATATGAGGTTCTGGACTGAGAAAAATCGTGGTGATGTTTCCTCAGAAAGGCACTCGTAGTAGAGGACAAGCCAGACTGCAACTCATTTGCTCTGCCTTGTGTCGTTCACTTCCATGGCTTGTAACGGCAGAAGGATTCATTCCACCAGGCACACGGCTTAATACATGCAACCTCTCACACTGTCCTCACTGCAGCCACCTGAGGAATAAGTAACAACTTCCTTGAACGTGGAACGGTTGTAAATTAACATATAATAGCCAAGCACCGCAGTAACACAGTAATAACTATCTGCTTCCCAGTCCCAGTTACTGAATTCCTGAGGGCAAGCGAAATAGCTCACATCTGATGGAGTTCTGAAGGCTGAATGTGAATCATCCCCTGTCTCTTGAGTGTCCTGACTCATCTTCATTGTGAACAAAACAATGTTCTTTATTTATTGCCCATCACTGGGTGCCAGCTTAGCATCGGTACTCTGGCAGGCAGAGCAGTAGAGCACAGGCTCTAGACTATGTCAGAGAGCTGTTAGAGGTCATTGTTGCTAGCACCGGCTTTTTTTTGCTTTGCTTTGTCTTTTCCTCCTGCTGCTGTCCCTCTGGCAGCCGCAGCAAGGGGCTGAGTTTGTCGCTGCGTTCCCATTGTTCGAGATTCTGGATGAAGTCAGTGACTGTGCGGAGCTGAGAGCCCAGCCTTGCAGATAAGCAGCAGGCAAGGGGGAAAATGGTGTGGGATTTGTTGGCAAGTCAGCTCCAAATGCTGTTTGTGTTATCAGCTACCATTTTTATACCGACAAAGCCAGTTTCTGTTTTCCTTTGTTTCTAGGTGTCTCATTCACAGGTATTTTCATGGGAACTGAGCTTTCAGGCAGTGATTTCCAATGCATTTACCTTTCACCAGACAATTCCATTCTGTATTAAATCATCCACACTATTATATGAGTAGTCAGAGAGCTGCTTTTTCTCTAAACAAATCCTTCTGCATTTCCTTGGGCAGTGCTCTTCTCCTATGTAAACAAAGAAAACCATGAAGAGAACATTTTACTTACTAAAATATAGGCAACACACCATACCAAGAATGGATTTCAGGACTTTTTCCCCAATGTAACATCTTATTAATTCTTATTCTTTGGATTTAAGCTCCTCAGCCTTCATGTTTCAAGTCCACTGAGATATATACTTCAATGTAGAGATGTCTTTAAAAAACATGCTAAGTATCTGAAAAACAAACAAACAAAACCAAAACCAAAAAACAGGCAGCAAAGGACAATAGGAATAATACAATCATTTAGGTTGGAAAGGACCTTTGAGTGCAACCTTTAACCCAGAACTGCCACATCCACCCCTAAAACATCCCAAGCGCCACATCTGCACATCTTACAAAACGTCCCAGGATGGTGACAAACCACTTCCTTAGGCAGCCTGTTCCAGTGCTTGACAACTCTTTTGGTGAAGAAATTTTTCATAATATCCAGTCCTAACCTCCTCTGGCACAACCTGAGGTCGTTTCCTCTTGTCCCATTGCTTGTTATTTGGGAGAGGAGACCGACCCCTACCTTGCTACAACCCCTTTTCATGTAGTTGTAGGAAGTGATGAGGTCTCCCCTGAGCCTGGTCCTGCTGCCCACAGTATTCCTGGTCCAGGCCAGGTGCCATTGGCCTTCTTGCCCCCGTGGGCACACCCGGGCTCATGTTCAGCTGCTCTCAACCAGCACCCCCAGGTCCTTTCCTGTTCCAGACACCACACCCAGAGCCTGTAGCGCTGCAGGGCGTTACTGTGACCCCAGTGCAGGACCCAGCACTTCAGCTCCTTAAACCTCACACCAGTGGCCTCCGAGCCCACCAATCCAGCCTGTCCAGATCCCGCTGCAGAGCCTTCCTGCCCTCAGGCAGACTGACACTCCTGCCCTCATGGTGGGGTCTGCAAGCTTGTGAGAGTGCCTTCAACGCCCTCACCCTTTACAACATTGCTAATATTTCTTGCTTTTAGCAACTCTGGAACTTCATAACTTCACCAACACTCAGTAGCTCATGTTCTTGGGGTATCTGAATTTTTGAGTGCTCTGCATGAGCAGTTATAATTTGTTTCCAGAACTGCTAAATCCTGCTGAGTTTAATGGAAATTCGTAAGTATCACATTCACACATGTCAACAGATACCCTACTTAGTCACACATATGCACATTAAAAAGACTCAATACGCTCCAGACTGGAGGAGACTCAAAAAATTTGGACATAAAGTCATTCAGTCCTTAGGAGAGATGCTGACAACCCACAAATATGAGGTCACTGGAAATGGTGTACATGCAAGTAATTATTTCCCACATAGAAAATGCAAGAAATCTTACAGACTGTTTTCTGTGATTTTGAAGCCTGGAAATCAAGCAACTATTTAAAACTGTTGAGCAAATCCAAAACTTCAACAACAAAAGAAAGAATCCTGCGAGATTCACAGTGTGGATTTTTTGCATTTTTTTCTTTTCATCTTCTTTTCTCCTTACTTACTCGCTTTAAGCAGCATGGCCCCCATTCTCGTATGTTTTATTAGAAAAACCTAAGAGCCAATGGGTTATTCTAGTTATCTTGGTTAAAAGCTTTAAAAGGGTACCCAGAAAAATCACAGTTGGAGGAGCCCTGAAATTCCTGTGGAGAAATGGCAGCGATCTGAAAAGGGGCTGCACTGGCAGATAGCTCCATTTAATCTCTCTATTCCCCCATGAATACATCATTGTTTAATTTCTCCCACAGAGGGAAGCACGGGGGCCCAGATGTAGCATTTATTTGCTTTTAAAATGGCTTCTGTCTGTTTTTAATTACTTTAGCACACAAAATGTACTATCACCTGGATAAAGTGCCACCCTATCTGTTGGTCTTAAAGGCAGCACAGGGACAGATGTTTGGAAATGAACTTTTCTGTACCAAGCTATCAGGCAAGGCCATGAGAAATAGAGATTTCTCAAGAATACAGTGGTTATACAGTCTCTTCCATCCTTTCCTCAATGTGTGTCACATGAAATACATAAAGAGCACACGAAATATATACAAATCCAAAAGAACCTTCTGGCTTACCACCAACTGTTTCACAGGGTGAGTTCTCACTTATTTTCAGGCACCAAAGCAAGGGGCACCACTGTGAGCCTAATGCAAGAATTTACGCAGCCAATTTCTTTGCAGCCTTTTAGCTGTGTTTCAGTGCCTCCTAACAGATATATGCCCAATTAAAAAAAAAAGTAATTTTCCAATCAGGTGAAACTTTCTGAAGTATTTTAAGAAGAGACAAAGGGGTAAAACAATTGTATTATTTCGCAGAATAACATTTTAATGTTTGGGGTTGATCTAAAATTTCCGGTTTCATTTTCACCTATTTGCACTTGGTAATAAATTCTACTCCCATTAGCTGACCAAAACAAACCTAGAATTTCCATTTTTTAAACGTTAAGAAGGTGACAAGCACCTACATTTCAAACTGCGAATGCCACTGGATTTTTAATTGCGTGTAAATAAATGCAAAAATCCCGCAGTGCCTGCAGCTTTGAATGGAGTGTGTGTTTCTGGGGCTGCACAAGTGCAGGAAGCGCTTGCAGAGACGACCAGAGTTAAACAGCTCTGTGGTAGGGGGCTCAATTACTCCCTGAAGAAGTGTGATGTAAGTTGGGCTGTATGAGCCACGCGTACCCAGGGCTGGGCTCAGAGCTCTCCTCCAGCTCAGGCACTGTTTGTACCGAAACATAATTAGTTTGTTATATTGCTCATCTTCTAAACCCCGCGTGTCTGCTGCAGAGTTATGCCCTCTGCACTCGGTGTTCCCTCATCTGCTGTGCTCTTGTTCCTCATTACCGAGTCCTGAGCACTCTATTCCATCTGTCAACACTAAATATTACTTGTGTTGTGTAAACCATAAAAGCAGGTTCAGTCCTTTCCGCATTCACTGCCTGTATTCACCTCGTGATCTGTGGTTTCAATCAGAAGTGAATTACTACTGAATAGCTTAGTGGTTTGTGCTATAGCACCTATAAATATATATTTAGCTTTATACATGCACTGTATAAATACACAGCACCTACCTTTCAGGGCATCTGGATGGATATTTCAGTATGTAGTTTGCAAATGTACCCGATGATAAGTTATCTAAGATAAATGCTTCTTTTAAAAAGGAATGTGAAGAAAGGGTATTCAAAAAAAAAAAAAA